>JASDQU010012753.1:0-50285 GCA_032191745.1 Picea mariana | reverse complement strand
GAAACTGAGGCCTTGGTAAAGAAGACAGAAGAAAAGCCACAGTCAACATTGGGTAAACCAACAACTGACACAGCCGGGAAGCAGACATCCATTGAGATAGGCAGTCCTATCCAATCTGTCACGCCTCTACACTTCAATAGAGGGAAGCTGATAGACAAAGTTGTATTCATAGGAGTCCTTACACCTATTTCAGCAACAGAGATGCCTCCTTCGGAATTATTATTCAGTAATAAGAGAAGGGTTGTGGTAAAAAGAAAAACACATCAGAAGGAGGGCACATCTGTTAAAAGACACAGGGTGCTATTAGATGGGCAGGCCCTAGAATAATAAGACTTCGCTACAAAGATCACATGCTCGCTGGGAGCTTTTGCAACAACAAACCAGTTTTAAGTGCACAACCTGAAGGAGAAGTTGAAGCAGAGAGATATGTTGATAGGCCAATTGAAAAATCAAGTGAAAATGATGGAAAAAAATGTCAGTATTGAGATCAACAAGGATTTCRAGCAGATTAGGGCCAGGGCCAATGATAGATAGGAAATCCAGCAGCTCAAATTCGGTCTTGATGAGATGCAGAAAAAGTCACAGACAAGCGATGAATTAGTTAGGCAACTTCAAGCGAAGGTAAGATTAACTGAAAAAATGGTAGTGGATATATTAGCTTTCAAAACCTGGACTCTAGAGGTACATAAAGAAATGGAATCAACAAAGTGAAGCCTTTTCAATAAGGTGGAAGCTATCCAAAACCATTTTCAGGTGGTAAATCAAGCCTTAAATAATATTTGTTTAAAGGACAGAGAGGTTATTGTCGCTCAGACCAATTTCCAAGAAGTAGTTGTGTTGTCGACAAGAGAAGGAGTATCTATGGTTTCCAGGTTTTTTGTTTCAAAGCAAATCAGGCGATATAGTATTGAAGGCATGGGAAACTAACATCGTTGAAAGTAAAAGAATGGCTAAGGAAGTGAAGGAGGCTTGTGAAGAAGCTCTTCATTCACTTGACAAAGAGTTATTAGGCCTTGAAAAAGATAGTATCTTTGAAGTACTAGGACAAGTTTATATAGAGAAGCATCAACTTAACATTAAGACCAACATGGAAGAGGCTCAGGCTGAAATCTTACAATTAAAGCATATTGATATTACTCAGATAAATAAATGGCTAGTGAAGCCTAGTTTGCAGCCACAGTTCATAGCTTAAGAAGATAGGAGAATGGAAATAGATTTCCTCAATTAGAAAGGAAATTATATGCTTTTGAGGCAAATGATTTAAAAGAACCCTCTAGGTCGGTGGTTCAACTTGTGAGAAAATGTGTTCAATGTATCGAACAAGGAAAAGACAACACCTCCAAGAACCAATGAGGTAATCTGTACACATCATATGTACAGATCATGATTATAGATTATATGTTTCTGAGCTAGACAACAGGAAAGAAAAACACCTCTGCCAGCATGATGAAAAGACAAAAGAGATGCAAGTGAAGTGCTTCAGATTTCACTTTTTGTAACCTTTACTATTTTAGAAATAAGGAGAATTCCAACTGTTTAGGGTTGAGAACATTTTGTATAAATACATATTTAGAAGAATGAACAAAGCGATGCTTCTTGCCATATTGTAACTAAGAAAAATCATCCTTTGTAAGTATTAATACAAGCGCAGACAGGGATTCCAAATTTTGTGCAGTTTGAGTTATGTGCCCTTCTTGTATTTCATATTTCCAGTTTTCTTTATGTTAATCCTCGATAAGTGAATGACTGCAATTTAGTACAACATCTATTGTGACCATATTTCATTTAGTTATCTGATAAGAAAACAATTTTTCCTCTGTATTTGCTATCAACAAATACAAGACCTACAAGCTACTTGGATCACTATATCATATATCCTTTCAGGGGTGCATTCCACTCTTTATTCTACTATAAACAAGTTAAGATTATTTTGTCATTGATGCCTTATCTTGTTTAATAGTTTTGTAATTTTCTCCATCACCACTCAATTTGATTAATTGACTCAGACAACGAAACACAACCTCTGTTCTATTCAAATATTAATTTCATTTGAGGATTTAAATTCTTACATAACTAACGGAATGAAAAAGCACTCTTAAAACAAATCATTCCTTAATTCTTGATGTCTGACATTATTCTTTGAGCCTTAAGTTTAATCTCAGGAACAACATCTTTTTGGCACCGCTGTCGGGGATGGAGAAATGAAGTTATTTTCCCTGGGAGAATGACATGGTAAGTTTCTCTCTTTGATAGTGAAAAAAGATTGAATACAGTGTTAAGGCTAATTCTAATTTTCACTTGGCGACTCCATCACTAATAAGCTAGCATTCAGTCGAAGGAATACTAGAAAAAACCCCGACAATAAGCAGACCACGCCTGTATCCAACCCTGAAAATTTTTTTAAACCAAGGGGATACCTTAAGCAGACCACGACATCCACAAGTAAGGTTTATCAACCCAAACCCACTCAGTCTAATGCTAAGGTCCCATCTGAACAGTTAAATCTGCAAGAAGGTTCCACCCAAATCCATTTTAGAGAAACATTGGTTGATAGAATTGAAGCCGAAATCATAAACCCCGAGTTGGTTTTACCCGAGATCAAGACCGAAACCGATTTAAGATCCTCCTTTACTAATAAAGGAAAAAGATCGATCTCGATACCTTCTTTGATTGATATTCCATCAGCCCCCCAAATAAATTTTCCAACTTCCCGAAGTTTCAAAGAATATATCTTACACTCTGATTCAACTCTTGTTGTATCTCCCGTTTATATATCCTGCAAGACCAAAGAACCTAGTTCTCATCTCTCTTTTCCCCCCTTTTCTGATTTTCTGTCTCCTGATGATCAATTCCCATAATGCCTTTCTCTTCATCCCAAAGTAGCCAAAAGGTCACTACACATCTTTGAAAATCCTCTCTATAATATCCAAGTTTCATCCCCTAGATTATCAATGGTTGTTGTCGGAGGTGGAGGAGGATTGGGTGATGGAGGGGGAGGAGGAGGCGGTCAAGGACCACCCCCACCTCCTAGAATTTTTGCTAAATTAGCTACTAGGTATGCCCCTTTAGTCCTCCTAGTACCCCTCCATGATTTACTAGAAAACTATATGAAAAAATTGCCAAAGTTCACAGGAGAGGGAGACTTGACGACCACTGAACACATAAATTTTTTCGATCAATTTGCAGATATCCTTGGCCTTGAGCACGAGGATGTTTATCCAAGGCTCCTATTTCAAACTTTCAAAGGACAGGTGAGAACTTGGTTCCGAGGGCTATCGACAGGTTCTATAAGAACATATGACGAGTTAGAAAATGCATTTCTCAAACAATGGGGAGAGAGGAAAGATCACCTTTATTATTTAACCGAGTTCAGATATTTAAGAAAAAAAAATTCAAAAACAGTTTTTGAATTCACTCAGAGATTTAATAAACTATATTACAAAATTCCAGCTGAGGTTAAACCTTCCCAACCTATAGTAAAAGTGACTTTTTCCGGGGCTTTTGAGCCTGACTTTGCCTTGCTGTTGAGTGAAAGGAGATTTGCAGACCTCACAAGAATGCAAGACGATGCTATAGAAATCGAATAAAATATGATGGCATCTAGAAAGTTGAAAGCCAAAGATGAAATGGGAAATAAAGAAACCAAACGATTCAGGGAACAAGTAGGACCTTCCGGATCTGGGAGGTCCGCGAAAGACAAAATGGATGACATGGAAAAAATAATTAAAGAATTATCGAACAAAATCTCGAGGATGGAAATGGACCAATCTAAAACAGATCAGTTCACTATAAAGTATTTCAGAAGAAACCCTAACCCTCAAACGCAACAAAGACAGATAAAAAATGAAGATCAAAAGATTCAGACCCCCTTTAAAAATGGAAATTTTATAAGAGGAGACGACATGCGAAGCTTTGAGGAGTTAGAGGAAGACATGAATAATCTTAGCGATGATGATCAAAAACTTCATTTGACAAGGCAATATTATGAAAGGTATTTAGGCGCATAATACCTATTTAATGATGATAACATAAATATTACAGAAGATTCTTCTTAACAAGGAATCCCTGACAATATAATGGCTGAGCTTCAACAGAAGTATAATTTGAGGCCTAGAGATAGAAATGTCACAACTGCTGAACCAAAGAAGATCTTGATGAGAATTAAAGCAAGTGAGGCAACTCAATCAACAGTTGAAACATAGACTGCCAAGACAAAAGCAGTGGAAATGTTGACAGTCAAAACAAAGACAATCGAAACAAAAGAAACACAAACTAATAAAATAGAAAAAAGGGAGATAGAGATCCCAACCAGAGAAGCCGAAAAGACAACAGGGAGTTTCAATCTAGAAAATGAGATTAATAAAATCAAGATCCATGTACCTCTAGTTGAACTAGAAAAAAATCCTACAGATAGAAAACAGATTGTCAAAATGATAAATTTTTCGGATACTGAAAGTCATGCAAATGTTATAAATTTAGAAGATGATAAACTGACTATAATGTTTGGTCCGCATTTTGAAAATGCCAGAGATTCTGTCACTCATTTCTACATCACGCTGACTGTGCATGATCATCTTCTCCATAATTGTATGTTATATTCTGGAGCCTCCCACATTGTGATGCCCAAAGCTATTATGGAAAAATTGGGCCTTGAAATTACCAGACCATACAGAGATTTGTATTCTTTTGATTCAAGAAAAGTTAAATGTATGGGTATAATTAAAGATTTAGTGGTTAATCTTGCACAGATTCCTGTAAAAAGTATTCTGATGGATGTGGTTGTTGTTGATGTCCCTGCAAAGTATGGCATGTTGTTATCCAGGTCTTGGGGCATCAAAATTGGAGGATCCATTCAACTTCACATGACATACGCTACAATCCTGATCTTCGGTGGACAGTTCACTCGCCTGTACAGAGAAACAAGTTTGGCATATATTGTAAGTGACCCGCAAAATCCAAATAATTACCCTGTATATGTCACCAATTAGGATTTAGAAAATTGTATATTATCTCTCATCAATGATTTAGATGAATGTGTAGAAGAAAATTGTACAGAAAAAGAAAAAATAGAAAATACAAATAAAAATGTAAATAGTGTTGGAGTTTGGAAAATGTATTTAGATGGTGCTTCATCTTGTGAAGGAGCAGGAGCTAGAGTGTTGTTTGTGGCACTCGAAGACGAGTTCATTATTCCCTTTTCCTACAGATTATAGTGGGACATCAATTATACAAATAATGTCTACGAATATGAAGCCCTGGTTTTAGGATTAGAGGCTGCCAAGAAGTTAAAAATTGAAAATCTGATAGTTTATGGTGATGCAGAATTGATCCTGAAACAGATAAAGCAACAGTACCAGGTCAAACACCCAAGGTTGAGGTCCTACATAAATTGCGCCTGGGCTCTGATTGAGAATTTTTTCTCATCATTTAATATCCACCATATCCCCATAATGGAGAATCAAAAGATAGATTCATTGGCCAAAGCAGCCACAACGTTTGTACCTCCTACTGTCCTCAAACTAAAGTATCACATAGAAATGAGGCACAGACCCTCCATACCAAATAATGTTCAAAACTGGAAAGTATTTGAGGATGATGAGAAAATCAGGAAATTCCTAGAAATGGTGGACAAATTTTCTGAAACGCATATTGATCAGGAAAATCAGAATGACCCTGCTTGGATTATGTAGGAAGGTGAAGATCCCCAGGAGTTCCAAGACAATATCGCTAATCACCGCATGTTGGTACTTAAAAATAATCAGATCCCTAAAGGTTTGATTCCTTTGGAAAGATTATTCGATCATGATGATATTCCCTTAAAGTCTACTTTGCAGCCTCAGCCTTAAGAGGTTGAAGATTGTAACATAGGCACTAAGGAAACTCCTAAGATGGTAAAGATATTTTAATATCTCCCCCCTGAAATGAAAATAAAATATGTCGAGTTACTCAAGCAGTACAAGGATGTTTTCACCTGTTCTTATGATGAATTAATAACTTATGACACCACCGTAATTGAACACAAAATTCCCTTAAAACAGGGCGTTAAACCTTTCAAGTGGAAGCTCAGACAGATAAATCCCATACTACTTCTTGTGATAGAAAAGGAGGTGAAAAATATCCTATATGCTAAGATCATTGTTCCACTCAGATATTCCAAGTGGGTAACTAATCTGGTTCCAGTCAGGAAGAAAAATAATGAAATCAGACAATGTGTATATTTCATAAATTTAAACAGATCATCTCTCAAAGATAATTATCCATTACCTAAAATGGATCATGTATTGGAAAAAGTGGTCGAAGCAAATAGAATGTCTATGATTGATGGATTTTCAAGCTATAATCAAATTGCAGTCCATGAGAATGACAAAGAGAAAACCACATTCACTACCCCATGGGGTACCTTTATGTATGAAAAAATGCTATTTGGTTTGATGAACACAGGAGCCACTTTCCAACGAGCTATGGACATCGCCTTTGTCGGCAAAACATATAGGTTTGTTTTCATTTATCTTGATGATCTAACCATGTTTTCTAAATCTGACGCAGAGCACCTGATACACCTCAAACAAACATTTGAGAAATGTCGAAAATTTGGTTTGTCTCTGAATCCCAAGAAATCGCACTTTGCAATGCAGGAAGGTAAACTCTTGGGCCATATAGAATCTCGAAATGGAATCAAAATCGATCTGAAAAGGGTTGAATCTATAAACACTATCAATATTCCTAGGAATAGAAAGGAAATACAATCATTTTTAGTAAAAAATATTTTTTTAAGAAGATTAATCCCAAACTTCGTTGAAATTGTAAAATTGATTATAGATATGCTCAAAAAGGGCAGCGAGTTCAAATGGACAATCGAAGCCAAAGCATCATTCGAACGTATCAAGAACGTTATAGGTGAAGCATCGGTACTGGACAGCCCAGATTATGTGAAATAATTCTTGATTTTCTCATTCGCCTCCGAACACACTATCACGACCATTCTCTAACAAAAAAATGATGAAGGTTTCAAGAAGCCAATAGCGTTTTTTAGTAAAAGTCTCAGATATGTTGAACTGAAATATGATATATTGGAAAAACAAGCATAGACAATGGTAAAATTCCTCAAAGATTTCAGAACCTATGTGCTCCATTCTAAGATAATTGCCTATGTACCAACCAATGTTGTCAAGGATATATTAGTTCAACCAGATAGTGATGGAAAAGGGGCAGATGGTTAGCCAAGTTTCAGGAATTTTATCTAGAAGTAAAACCAACCAAACTTGTCAAAGGTCAGGGCTTGGCTAAATTACTAACCGAATCAAATTTTCGGGCACATGGGATAAATCATCTACAAGCTTACGAAGATTTTCCAGACATAGACGAATTTGATGTTACTATACCTGCAACTGAGATTCAAGAAAAATTATCTTCCTCTGCCTGGTATAAAAACATATTTTCTTACCTTCTAACTCTCTAGTGTCCAAGTGATATGACCCCTTCCAAATCTAGAACATTGAAGTTGCACACAGTAAAGTATTGTATCATGGATAGCCAAATATATTAGAAGGATCCTCTGGGATTTTTATTGAGTTGTTTAGTAGAATCTGAAATAGAGAGAGTCATAAATGAATTTCATGAAGGGGTGTGTGGAGGGCATCACGCCTGGAGAGCAATGACCTATAAAATCCTGAGCGCTGGATACTATTGGCCAAAATTATTCACTGATGTGAATGCCAAAGTCAGAGCCTGTAACCCCTGCCAACTATTCTCAGGCAAACAAAAGCTTTCGGCCTTACCTTTGGTCCCAGTCAAAACATAAGCTTCATTCCAGCAATGGGGTCTGGAGTTCATCAGTGAAATACATCCACATTCAAGCGCACAACATAAGTGGATTTTGATCGCTATTGATTATTTAACTAAATGGGTGGAGGCCATTCCAATGCAAAATACAACAAACACAACGGTGATCAATTTCTTAGAAGAGAACATTTTATTGAGATTCGGTTGTCGTCAGAAGATAGTCACTGATAATGACCAAGCTTTCAAATCCATGGCTATGGTAAGTTTTTGTCAAAAGTACAACATTGTACTAGGACATTCAATGACCTACTATTCTTAAGGCAATGGATTAACTGAGTCCTCGAACAAGAGTTTAATCACCATAATTAAAAAGGTGCTGATTGAAAATAAGAAAGCCTAGCATGTGCATTTGAAGTATGCTTTATGGGCTAATATAATAGGCACTAAGAAATCGATCGGAATGTCCCCCTTTCAAATGGTATACAGAACCGATGTGGTTCTCCCCATAAATCTTCCTCTTCCAATAATAAAACTCTGGAAGGACGTGAAGGAAGAGCCAAATGACATCACCAGAAGAATAAATCAATTGATTGAAGTCCAGAAAAATATGGCTGAAGTGGATGAGAGACTCTAGAAATATTAGGATAACATGAAAGCCCCGTTTGACCAAAAAACTAAAGATAGGGAATTTCTCCCTAGTGACCTGGTCTTAAAATGTGATGCTAGGAAGGAAGACTTAGGAAAGCACCACAAATTTGACCATATATGGTGTGGACCTTTCAAGGTCACAGTTTCTGAGGGAAAGAATTCATTTTTGTTAGAAAATCTCGATGGGAAGATCCTTAACACCACTATCAATGGGCGTTACCTGAAGCATTTCATGCAGTAACCGGATTCCAAACTCCCATTGTACATACTGGTTTGATTTTCACATTTTTGTTTACAATTTTTCGTTTCTTCGATAAGTCTTTACTTTCACTGTAAATAAAAACAGGTTTGTTGATTTCATAAAAACAAAAATATAAAAATAAGTAATGCATAGAGCTTCGATCTACAGAAGTTCCTGACATCCCTCATGTTTATTTTCATTGCAGGAGACTTGTTGATATTTGAGAGATAAGCTGTATCAGAAATTGATGCTCACGTTTCAAAACATTGGCTTTTTCTCGAAACATGTGATAAATAGATAGTTTATTTGGTTGAAAATATAGAGAAAGTCTGAGGTATGAACTTCTGCCCTACTGACCCAAGTTAAATTTTCAAGGAGATATCACTAGGTATGACAGAACTTTCATCTGTACAAATGTTGTCACCTAATCTAAAACCAGAGGAACATAAAATTACAATTTAATTCTCAAGAGTTTGCTCTGGAAAAAATAAAAATAAAAATAAAATAAAATAAAATATAAAAATGAAATAAAATTTATAATAAGAAAGTAAGCAATAAAAAGACCTTAAAGAAAGGAATTCGAGAATCAATAAGCAGACTCGCATAGGAATGACTATTTTCACAGTAGAACATCTAAATCCTCTTTCTATTTTTCCTGCTTATTTTCAAGCTGTATTTTCCTGTGATTCTAAATAACTTTTCTTAATCTTCATGGAGGAAAAAGGACTTCACCTTGACTCTGAAAGCTCAGAAACAAGTCTGCAACATGAGAATAGGCAAAAATATTTATGATTCCTCTGACTTTAACTAAAAGAAAGTATGTCTAGGCTAATCCTAACTACTTTAGCTTTTCTAACATATTTAGACTGATTAGTTTCGCTCAAGGAAAGTCCCTAGAAATTAAAAGTTCCCCTTGAAAACTTCCTGTAAGTGAAGGTGTTTTGAAGGTCGGAAGAAGATTAGTCTAGAGTAATCAAAGTGAGTTAACATACCTCTGATGCTAAATTATAAATAGATGTCATCCCTGATATACCATATATAAATTGATTGCCCCCACTTCATGTTTTAAAAAATATAAGACAGATGGTGAAAGGAAATTCATAAAATGATTGCCCCCATCTAGTCCAAAAAGAGATGATGAAAGGAAATTCATTAAATGATTTCCCTCATCTCGGCATTTAAATGAAAAATTATTGATTGAAGTGGTGAAAGAAAATTCAATTTGGGAATTATATAACTTCACCAGGGCACTGAACAGGCTCGTTGGCAGTGAAGTAATGTCTATGATATCTGCAAGGCTGTTATACATATATTATAATGCACTCTGGTAACTAGTTCTCTTTTAGACTAGATCTACATTTTAAGCCAACACAAGACTCCCTGAATAAAACATTAAATTTACTTTGCTTGATGTGAACAAAATCGAACAGAGTCTAATAGATCAGTTAAGGTTGTTTTGATTATCTTAAGAAAATCTGAAATCAGTTTTAAGAAAAGGAATCCATTAATAAGCCTAAACACGAGATCGATGAATGATTAAGTTTTGAAGGTTTTTAGAGATATGGATGAAGTCCAAAGTCCGTTTGTGTGTCCTTTTTCAGAATGTGTTTCACAGAAATGAAATAATGACTCCAGTTGCCCAATAAAGGCTACTTGGTCTACTATTCTTTTGTGAGACACTGTTCTTCTACGTCTCATAGGGAGATGAGATCCCTAGATGGAGCCTATGTTGGAACACATATATATTTATAAAACTTTAGAATTTAATAGATTTCATTCTCGTTTAAATAAAAAAAACATGCACTTAATTCTCACCATTGATGAAGTCTCCCATTAAATCAAACGATCCTAATATCTTAAAAATTATGGAGCCGCCTACTCATTAACGATTCAAATAAATAAAAGACTACATTCAAGAAATTGGGTTTTGGAGTTTCGCAATGCAGGCATTTCAACATACAACAATTCCGAAGTCCCGATAGCAGAAGTCATGAAATCGTCTTAAGATCCAAACCAACTTAATTAAGAATTAAGAATGATTAACGGTTAATTAATCATGTCACGATTTCGCATTTTAGGAATCTTGCATGCAATGACTATCAAAGTCCCGATAGCGGAAGTCACAAAATCATCTTAAGTGTTAAACTAGATTAATTAAGAATTAAAAAATGATTAATGGTTAATTAATCATATCGCGATTTTGCGTTTCAGAGATCCTGCCTCGAAATACTTTCAAATTCCTGATAGCTGAAGTTGTGAAACTGTCTTAGGTTGATCATGATTATTTAAAGGGGTTAAACATGATTAGAGTTAATTAATCACATCGCAATTTCACGTTTCGGGGATTATACCTTAAAATTTCATAGGATATCTTGATATCCGAAGTCATGAAATTTTATTAATGATAAGTGTGATTAGCTGACGCATTAACGATGGTTATCACGTAATTAATCATTTGTTAAATGATGACTTAGATAAATTAAAATTTCATCTGTGCTTTTCCTGAAAATTAATGAAATTAATAATTGATTTACAACAATCATTCCAAGTGAGATCTTAAACCACCGTCAAAATCTTATTCATTAAATAAAAGTAAATGCCTCGTCAGTAGAAGTATTGGAAAATCGACGCAGTTAAAAGAAAAATATATTGAATTTCAAATTTCATTGTGCATTTTCACTAAGTAGTAAGCTTTCAAGGTAGTAAACTTTGTGCATTTCCTGCGACAGATAACAAAGCTCCGAGACCTGATACCATGGCTCCTCGAGAAGAAACTAAAGGGCCTGGTGAAGGATCGATCCATAACACATATATCCTTTTTGACACCTCGTCCGGAAGCATAGATGTCGTTAAATCTTGGACGCAAGTGTTCAATATTCTACAGTATGAACTAGTGTTGGCACAGGGGCAAACCCAGGGTTCAGCTCTAAGATCGCACCAACAAGCCCTAACTACTGGCCCTTTCGGAAACACCTGCAAAGTAGATGCAGTCTCACCCGAAGGATCAATAGGGGGTTGTAGGACACAGGTGCCTACAACTAGAGGAAATGCAAGTGGAATCAAGGCAACCACACATGGAGATTGGATTATTCTTTCCAATCATAAACCTACTTCACACAATTATATATCAGATATAACATACTAATGCATCATCAAAGTAACAAAAGTAAAGAACACAACATCAATCACTTACAACACAAGATATACGTGGTTCACCCTCTCCCTAGGGCTATGTCCACAAAACTGTGCTTTATAATATATTAGGTGAAAGCTTACAATTCTATCTGCTCTCTTAGCTTACAGATCTTCTCTCATTCTCTCTTCTCTCTATCTCCCCTCCCTCCACACCCAGCTGTAGGGTTGATCTTCGCACCCAATTGAAGATCTTACAATACCGAATGCTCTCACAACACAATAACACAATACTTTTCTCTCTAAATTAACAACAATGAACTCAGAATGAACAACAACAACAAAAACCCCATCCCAGGTCCTCTTGAACTTTATTTGTACATTACAATAGCTCACCGACAGCCTTAGGCTGAATCCTAGGTGTCAAAACCCTACATACCAAAACCCTAGGTCAACTTGACTCGAATTTTCAGGGCTTCGCCAACCTGTCTTTCCTTCCTTCCCATGAGGTTCTCCAAAGCATCTACCGGTGGATTTTTCCGCATGTTGAGTTATCCACGATCCATCTTCCTTGATGATCTATCTTCCTTGATCTCCTCATCCAACAACTTGCTCTCTCGGACTTCGCTCCATCTTTTCTGCTTCTTCAACCACTTCAACCTGGTCTTAGTCAACCTTCCTTCCACGCAGTTCGTGTTTCACCTTTTCTTCCATAATATTCACTTTCTTCCATAACCAAGGGCCAAGAGGCCCCCAACACTCACCTGTGACTCATCCCGAGGCACTTTTATCTGAATCTTTTGTTGTACCTCGACTTCATACTACGCATCGCAGGCTGTGCTTTCTGCTCTATTCCTCCATCCTGTGTGCAGTCTGTCTTTCTTGTGTCTAGTACCCATTCTTAGCTGCACCTGGTACTGAGATCCTTCTCCTTCTATTTTTACCGAGAGTTGTGAGGCAACTGGTTATCATAGTACAATTTCAATCAGCTCTCATTCACCAATCCTTCCTTCCATTCCCCATTCAAAGTCTTCAGCTATGGAGATCCTCCTTCTGTAACATAAGAAACCTCATATATCCCCAGCCAATGTGTTCTGAATTTCCCTAGATGCATCATGAACTTTCTATCACATACCAATACCAAATCTCCTTTCTTAAATGCTTTCTTTTTGACATTCCTGTCATGGTAAACCTTTTCTCGTTCCTTCTGAACCTGCTGATGGTATCCTACAATAAATCGATCTTCTTATAATTCAACCAACTATGCAAGCCTCTCTTGAAAAACACGAGTTTCATCCATATATGTAAAGGCTGCAATTCTTAAGCTAGGAACTAAATATTCCATGGGTACAACTGCTTCTAGGCCATATACCAACTTAAAGGGAGTCTGCATTGTTAGCTTCTTACAAGTGGTTCTATAGGCCCATAATACTCCTGGTACTCTCAAATCCCATTCGTCTCTGTTTACACTGCAAATATTTGTCAGTTTTGTCTCCAAGATCTTGTTGAAGGCTTCAATCGTACCATTCACCTGTGGGTGGTAGCGGGTGCTCTTCCGATGGTGAACTTTAAATTCCTGTGTCAAGGCTTCAATAGTATTATTAATAAAATGTGTACCTTTATCACTCATGAGGATATTTGGGCATCCAAACCTGGTTATGATATCATCAAATATGAAACGTGCAGCTGTAGTTTCACTACAGTCCTTAACTGCTCTTGCTTCTGCCCATCTGGTCAAATACTCTGTCGCAGTGATGATGTATCTGGCTCCTGTGTGCTTCCCTGGTGGGTTTATAGGTCCCAGGAAGTCAATGGCCCATTTCTCAAATTCTTGTAAATTTAGATGGGGTGCTAAAGTCATCTCATCTCTTCTGGATGGTTTCCCAACTCGTTGTCATACATCACAGGATCTATGGTAATCCTTAACATCCTTGTGTGAAGTGGGCCACCAAAGGCCAACTCTAAGAACCTTATGTGTTGTTTCTTTTCTTGCGTAGTGTCCTCCTGCGATGCCTTCATAAGATTCTTCTAAAATCAGAGGTTGTTCTGCCTCCATAACACATATTCTTAGGATGTCATCAGGTCCCATCTTATATAGTTGTCCAGTTATAAGCGAAAAATCTGCAGTGCGCACTACTAGTTGTTTCTTCTAAATGATTGTGTATTCGGGAGGTGTTATTCCTGTTGATAGGAACTGACTATCTTGGCAAAGTGATAATCAAAATTTCTAATGGAAAGAAAATGTGCATCCAATAGTGTATACTCCAAACTAGTAG
The DNA here is from genome assembly GCA_032191745.1 of Picea mariana. Lineage (NCBI taxonomy): Eukaryota > Viridiplantae > Streptophyta > Pinopsida > Pinales > Pinaceae > Picea > Picea mariana. The sequence goes on along the minus strand of JASDQU010012753.1, from coordinate 36,206 downwards.
GTTCCTCTCCATGTTCCAACCTAGACAAGTGGTTAGGTCCCTTGTTCATCCTTCCTAGATTTAGTACAATTTCAAAATCATATTTCTGAAATAACAAAAGCCATCTACATATCCTTCCCCCCAACAATGGCTTGTTGACTAGGTATTTCAGCATGGAGTGATCAGTGAACATCTTAAAGTGTCCTCGTAACAAGTAGTGATGAAACTTCTGCAGCACATACACCATGGCTAACCCTTATATCTCGGTGGTGGTGTAATTGATTCTAGTTGTGGATAATTTCCTACTAGTAGAGGCTAATGGGTGTTCAATGTCTCTTGCTCCTGGTTGTGCTAACACTGCTCCTAGTGCAATAGAAGATGCATTGACATGCACATGAAATTCCTTGCTCCAATCTAGAAAAACCAGAATAAGCGCAATAACCATTTTCTGTTTCAGTGTGTCGAAGCTTCGTTGGCATTCTTCTGTCCATTGAAAATGACAATATTTCTTCAGAATCTTCTCCATAGGTTTTGTAATATGTGCATAGCCCTTAATGAACTTTCTGTACTATCCAGTATGTCCCAGCGCAGTGCACAACTGTTTGACTGAAGTAGGAGGGGATAAATCGACAATAATGACAATCTTAGATGGGTCTACCAGTAACCCCTTCTTACACACAATATGGCCTAACAACACTCCAAAGGGTGAAAAGAAAATGCATTGATTCAGGTATAGGGAAATCTGACATTGCCTGCACTTATCCAACATTAGTCTTAAGCATTCAATATGGTTTTTCAATAAGCTAAAAACAGTCCAATCATCAAAATAGGCTTCCAGAAATTTATGTAAAAAATCCTTGAATGCTTCGACCACCACCCTAGAAAATATGGTTGGTGCATTCTTCAATCCAAAAGGCATCACTATGTATTGGTAGGATCCCCTTTCTATTGCAAATGTGGTCTTATGGCGATATTCCATGGCAATATTGATCTGATGGTATCCTGAAAATCCATCGGTGAAGGAGTAGACTTCTTATCCTCCCACATTATCTAATACTTCATCAGTAAATGATGTAGGGAATGGATCATGTAGACATGCATCGTTCAACTTTCTGAGATCCACACAAATTTTGATCGCTCTTGTTTTCTTATCCTTTACCACCATAGGGATAATCCACTCTGATTCTTCAACAGGTTCTATGATTCCTACTTCCAACATTCTATCTAATTCAATCTTCACTTTCTCTTTATATTTAGGGTTCAATCTATAGGGTCTTTGTTTAACTAGCCTTGCATCTGGTTTCAAGGGTATCTTCATCTCTCCCATGGGCCCTTTAATGCCCTTCATATCAGTGAACTTGGTTGGAAACAAGTCCTGATATTCATGCAGTAACTCTGTGATCTTATCAATAGTGGCATCATCCCAGTAATCTCCAACATTAGTAAGCTTAGGTGCTTTCTCTGTTCCAATATTGAATTTCTTGATTTTGATTGGCTGTCCAATAAAAGTTAGTTCGACTCCTGGTCCTTGTATGTCTCTCTATCCTTCTGTTTCTGTGATGTTCACATTCCTAGGATCATCGTCTTCATTGATGTTGATATTGTAACATCCTTGCAATTTCTGAAGAGGTGCAGTCCATTAATCCTCTTCTTGTTCCACAGGGAGGCTAGGTGCTTCCTCAAATAGTTTTTGTCTTACAACCTGTAAAGCTTGATCTACCAGAGGTTACCGACTTTCAAATAAAAATGTAGCTACAAAATTCTGAGTCATACCTTGCCAATCTGTAGTGGTGAGGCGCAGTTCCGCTTGAATGTACCAGTTGATAGACACTGTGTCTAGAGTATTGATGAATTTATGCACCCACTTCTCTTGAGGAATTTTTCTTCAGGCCTCCTCACAACCTCGATCATGGTCTTTTAGACAACTTTGACCTGTGTACCTAACTTCACATCCTTTGACTTGTTCTAAAAATTTCCTGTCATCAAAGTGTGACATTGTATCTAGTTCGTGATGTTCCTTTTATGTGTTCCCCACCATCTTTCTAGAGTAGCTTTCAAAGCCTCGTCCAGTGCCAACAATCTATGTTTTAATGGTACAGTTTCTTCAAATTTTAGTAAGAAAGTTTCTAAGTGATTCAACCCATCAAATGTGGGTAAATTACTTACTGTTGTGTCAATCCATTGAACTTATCTAGTCAGTCTAGCACATCTCTGTGTAGACACTTCATACAATGTATTCTGCCAGTTCTCTAGTGCGTCTTCTGAGTCTGATGAACATGCGCTATCGCTTCGCTAGCTTAAATTCCCATCTGCTATAGGATTAATGTAATCATGCTGTCTTGCTGTTAGTTTGTATATATTCTCCAACTCATATGTGTTGTCTTCTTCTCTGATGGGCTCTGTGTATCTGGGACCTTCATCAGGATCCAAAGGTGAGATGACCCTAAGGCCATCACCTTCAAATGTCATTCTTCTTTTCTTCAAGTCAACAACAATAGAATTGTTGAAAGCCCAATCAATTCCTAATAGCGTGGGATAAGGACAACTATCCTCGACTATCTCAATTACCTCGAAGTCCACAAATGTTCTAACCCCATCGATGTCCAAAAGGACATGTTCCAATCTTCTGAAGGGGATCACCGCCTGTTGATTGGCCATCCTAATCCTGATGGGGGAATAGATCAACTTAGGTTTTCCCATCAATGCCCAGGTTTGCTTCATCATAACATTGACCTCCGACCCTATGTCAAGGACCACATAATCTATATCATAATCTTCGATCTGAGCATTTATATGTAGCTCCTTATTTGTCCTTCTCTTTTTGGATACTTGATGTAATGCTCTACTCAGTAAGGGATCTACCTTTCCTAGCTCATACTGTCTGATCAAGTTTTGTAGCTCTTGTAGAACGCTCTCATCCTTTATCAAATTAATGCAAGTGCATAAGAATTCCATGAGCTTACTTACCTCTTTTCCTTCTCTGGCCAAAACAGATTGATCAAATTCTAGAGGCATTCCACATTCTCTTACTTCTGGTCGAGCCTTTGATGAAGAAGCTCGATCTTTCCCGAATTCTTTTCTTGCTTCCTCAAATGTCTATTTCTCTTTCTTTGGATCAAACTCTTGTGTCTTTTCTGCAGCTTTTTTGACTCCTGATTGTTTCATAGTCTTCCATGGGGTCACCCTGTCTTCTCCTGTAGCAACACCTCCTCTAGTGATAACAATGACTTTGGGATCTTCTGTGTGAGGTTCTACTGTGATTAATTGTACTTGTTGGTTTCCTCCTCGTCATTCCTAAATCTTGGCTAACAGTGTAGGGAAATCTTCTATGAAATGTTCAAATGAGTTGCAGTAACTGGAAGTGGTACAAGGGTTTTGACAGTCTCTTGCCAAATGACCCAGTTGTGCACAGTTATCACAAATGATCTGGCCTCAACCTCTACCCATACATCCTCCTCGTCCTCTTCCTCTGAATCCACCATGAGGGTTGAAGTTTCCTCTTTCAGGGGAATTATACTGCGTGGTGTTCCCTTTTTGCTATACTTCACCTTGAATTTTGTAGATATCCCTTGATCTTTCATGCAAGAGGTTGTAAGCTCTAAAGTCCTTCTCATCATGACCCACATCTTTACAAAATATTCAGTAGAGGTTTGTAGGTGTCTAAACGTACTTTTTCATGTAATAGCATTCTCCAGGGTGATGTCTATTTCTACATACCTCGCACCAAGGTAGAGTAACTTGCTTCAAAGGGCTCGGGGCTCCTGAAGCCAAGTATTCATGAAACAGGGGACAGTGCTCCTTATCGTGACCTTCTGATTTGGATCTGTTACACCAGATGTATTTTCTCGTATATTTTCCCTTATCTTTTTTCATATCTTTGACCTGCAGTGATAGGCTAGTTAGCTGACTCAATATTTGACTCATACCTGAGATGGATTCTTCCATAGGGGTCAATTATAGTTTCATGGAGATCTCCAATGCCTCAGCCAGCAAAGCAATCTTCTACTGCATCAAGGGGACTCTGATGTGTGGAAGGAGAGAAGAAATGAACCATTCCTTGTTATTCTCGTCTAGGATCTGAAAACTCAAATGACCTGTTAGGGTATTAAACCTCTGATCAAACTCCCAAACAGGTTCAACTACATTATGCTTTATTTCTTTCAACTCTGTGATGCACTACGATTCTGACTTGGGTTTCTTGAATTCATCAATCAACGCAGTCTTAATCGCGTTCAATGACTTCATCTAGACAACTCCTTGAACAAACCTCATGTACCAACTCAGTGCACGATATCTCAAGGTAGTACTAAACTGAGCTCATTTAACAGCTTCGTCGGTGACATTCCTAATAGTCCATACAACTTCACATAGAAACCAGTGTTGATCAAGATCTTCAGATCCATCTCCTCTAAATGTGGGTAACCTCATCTCATCTGTCATAGATCTTCCTAGGTTTCCTGATTGAGTGTGCACTGAACCACTTGTACCAGTGCTTTCAACAGTTTGCATAGTCCCTGAAGTTTCTGAATCTTCTCAGTGAGGTTCTTCAGTCTTCCCTTCTTCTGGCTTTGCGGAATTTGAATGTTCCTCGCTCAACAACTCTTCTTCTTATGCACTGTAGAAACCTTCTTCCTGTGCTGGTTCGTGATTATGCTCAAACAAGTCCACCAAAGGGACTTCTCCGAAGATTCTCCCAATGCACGTGTGTCCCACCTCTGTGTCACTGTCGCTGTCTAAATTCTTGAACATTAGCTCTCAGTCTGACCCACTACTGTATCTTCAAGATGCTTTTCTCATGCAATAGCATCTTGATCTTTAACTTTAAGAAGTGGAAATTTTTTCCTCTCGGCCCCTTAAAGAAATACCTCTCTATTTGGCTATATGAATCTACTATGTCAATAGCAAACTCAGTGATATTGTTACACATTATTTTGGTCACCCTCATGATGACTATACAAGCATGTGTTCAGGCTCTCAAAAAAATCTTTTGCATGAGGAAAATAACTGAGTTCTTCCCCTACACAACATATTTTTAGAATGACGCCATAGGTTGACAGTGGTACATAGTGCATAAATCCTTGATTTCCACAGGCTGCTCTATGCTTGTCTCGTAGGGTTTCTGCAGGCTTCTATATAGGCAAGGTGTGATGACATTTGAAGCTAAGGAAAGGAAGAAGTTCACAAAGTTTCTAGAAGGAGAATATTCTAGAATATGAGGTGGCATATGTATGGTTGTGATCCTACTGACTTCTCTAATTTGGTGGGATCATCCTCATTATTTTAACCACTTCACCTTCTCCTATATAATGATGGGTTTCTCATGGAAAGGGTTAAGCAAGATTGAGCAAAGAATTGCTGAAAGAATAGGCTGAAGACTGTGTGAAGGATCCTATTACAACTGATGCTTGAGGCCTCCATTTGTCCATCAAGATTTTGTGGACCATCTTCATACAAATTCAGAGAAAGTGTATGTGTGTGTTGGAACAAAGGACCACCGAAAGGGAACTTGCGACATCAAGGAAATTTGGTTGTATCTTCCACTTTTACTTCATATGATACGATGACATGTTTCTTTCCCATAAATTCATTAGTGTTTTATTACATGACTCCTTGATCACATGTTTAGGTTTCCATTGAATCTACAATTGTTGCTTTCACTTTGGTTGGTTTGTGTCACTGCAGATCTGATTTTACAAGAGCACTGGAGTGAAGAAGGGACAATAGAGATATAAATAAGTGATATCTAAAGGTATGTCATCCATTCCTTCTTTGGTAGTAAATTCAATGGTAGCAACTTAGGGAAAGCATCATGTCCTGTCTTGTTTTGTTCTAGATCCAAGTGGATCTAGGGAGATTAGTTTATGTCTGCATTCACCGATTTATCCAATAAAAAAATTGGCAACTTCACTAGGGAAACAATTTGATTGTGGTTTTTTGTTGGCCATTTTATTTTAACCTATTCTTTTTACTTGAATTTAGTCTCTGAGTCTGTCAGAGATCCATTCAGGCTCTTTGAATTTAAAATTTCACTTAGATCCTTTACCCTCTTCTCAAAATTTCTTGATTTATAGACACTTCCACACTATACCCTATACATAGCCTATAGAAACCTTCAATTTCCGCGCCCTGGTTGTTTTCTCCAGTGCAAACTTTCCACACCCTATCTGTTTCTAGCTTGTAGAAACTCTTAATTTCCACACTGTAATGTGCTATTAGGCTGCGGCGATGTGTGTGAAAGTTTTTGAGTTGGGTTTTGGCCTTTGTTGATGCTCAGTTTTTCTTTAATCATCTGGGAGGGACTTTTAATGCCAACCCTTGATTGTTTTCTAGAAGTTTAACTTGTTGTTCATTGGTTTCGAAAATCGAATACCTCTCTTTTAGTCTTTTTCCAATTTTTGTCTTTGATTTTTATCGAGAAGGGTTTAATCTCTAAGCTTGTATATGAGTTCTTGTTCGATTAAAATTATTTGATTGGATTTTAAGTTTTGGATTGATTACATGTTCTGGATTTCTTGATGATTGGGAACTCATTTTTTCATTTGCATTTTGAAGAAACACTATTTTGTCATTTTTTACTTTTATCTTCATTGAAAGTTTGGTTTGGGTGCTTGTTGAGTGTATAGATTTTCTAGGATTACTTGTCCTTTCTTTGTCATGCCCCTGGTCTGGTATTAGAAAGGAAGAATTTGAAGTCATTTGTTATTTTGAGTAATCATACATAGGAAAGTTTATTGCATTCAAGAGAAGAGAACATTGAGAAACTTCATTGTTTATGGTTGTTTGCAATTGTGTTCATTTAAGAAAAAGAAAGTATATTTTGTAGCTTACATCATTCAATAAATACCTTCTCCCTGTTGTAGATAGAGTTCATTTAACAAAAAATTGCATCATTCATTTCTATGTGCATATTATCACGTCAAGGTCTCTTACAACATTGGTTTCATTTCCATCTCCCTCTTGAGTAACAACAACCTCTAAAAAAAAATGCGAAATCTAAAACTTAATTAATAAATTTTATTTTCTAGGGCTCTTTTACACCAACATTAGCTAGGCTAGAGCTTTGGAATAGGCTATGATACACACTCTCCAAAGCACAAAACACGCAATATCATCTTGTGATAGAGAGTGTTTAATTCCATTTGCAACATTTTTTCCTGGGAAGCCCTTCTCACACAAGGGTCAAACTTGAGGTGGCATTGATATTAGCAGAGTTATTCACCCTGCTTTGTTGATCTCAGTGTAGAGATTGTGCGTATTATGGGGGTTTCTTGAAGGTATACCCACAATGATGAGATGGAAGCCTCTCAAGTTGATTTTGGCCTAGATACCCTACCCTTGCACGCGGATTAGAGTGTCGATTGTTTCCGCAGGCATCAGTGTTGTTCTTGGTAGCCTTAGTTTCCTATCTTCTTAGGGTCTCACATGAGGTGACTGTGGAGGGGCAAGTCTTCACGGTACCTAGAATTGACGTTGGCTAGAATCACTCAGGCTCCTTGGAGGGTATACCCACGATTATGTGTGGGATCTTGCACCAAGGTGTAAGTCTATTATGCAGGTCATCAACGTAACTTTTCCACCCACTCTATCCTAGCCCCTTCTTGTCTTGACTTCATGACATTGGATTTCAACACCAACTAGTGACTTCGAAATAAGAAGTTTTTGTTTGCTTGGTCTGATTCCTAGATTTTATTAGTGAGTGCTATTTGTTTTCATAGTTGGCCATAGTTTTTTTCCGTAAAATATTTGGTTCAACCAACATTGACCCTCCACGTCGTTCACGTAGGATGCAAGGACTACCCCTGGAAGATCCAGAAGTTTCTGAACCCTTGCTTCCTAACCCAGCGGAGGGCTCTCCTCAACAGAGTGAGTTCTAGGACATTATACCATCCTAAGAGGAAACAACTAACTCTCTAGACGGTTTTCAAATTGTTTCCAATTCTCTAGACACTTTCCGAATACCTCTTGGATACGAGAGATGTATTCTCCGACTCAATTCCTCTGGAGAACTTGTTGTTGACACTTTTGGAATACCAACCAGACCTCTTATTGGACCAGAAAGTGAGGATCCCTTTTGGACCACTAACATATTTTGAACCCCAGCTACAGTGCGAGACCTTTACGGCTCAGGGGCAGGTGCTGATATACCTACCATCTCTGAACTACCCGAGACATCTGCTACCTATACGATACCTCTAGATCACTTTAATAGCACAAATTGTAATCTTTTTGTGGGTTCAGAAACACATTCTGTTGGTCCTAGCTCACCCATCCCTCTTCATATGGCCCATTCCACAATGTTCCCACATGCTATGACCATTTCCACTGGGAATACGGTGGTTACCCAAGCTCTCATTGGTACACCACTTTCTTCTAGACCTGTCCCATATCTTCCTCATGGGTACCATGCTTTAAATACTTCTATCCCCATTCCTACCCAAGTTTTGTCCAGAGATTCTGGAATCTTTACTCCTCCTGGGTACAATGTTTCTTCCAGTTTCATTCTGACACCTTCCCAAGTCCCCTCCAGAGGGCTTATCCACCTTTTATGGGAGGATTTGGCCCAAGTGGCTACAATCCAATTGGAAACTCCACTCCATCATTCACTACTGGTTTTCAGATTTCTATTAGAGGATAATATAACACTGGGGGGCAAACTCAATTTGGAGGTCACAACCAAATTGGAACACCACCCCCGCTTGGAGGACAACCCCTGCTTGGAGGTTCTACCCCACCTTATGGACAAAACATTCCATGATCATTAGCCCAATATTGGAACCTTCTCATCTAGGGACATCCACAATCATCTAGGGGGAAACAAACTCAAGTTAGCTCTTTCATACCCCCTAGTTCGAGCCAGTCATATCTCGGTTCTTCCAATCCCATTTGGGGTTCGAACGTTCAATCTAGTGTCCCTTTCCAAGGGAACAACCCTAATCAGTACAACCCTATGGGCTACATGCCTCCACATTCATGTATGAATCTGTTAGAACATTCACCTCACATGTAGACTGCTTACAGTCCTACTGGTATACCAATGGGACTTCCTCCCCAAAGTCACAAGCATCCTCATGTGAATAGACAGTTACCATTTTTATCCACTTTGGATATTCTTGACTTGTCTAGAATCTTAAATGACCCCATCCTGCATTCTCCCCATTGGCTCGTTATACTGGCTAAGCTACCATCTGACATTCCAAAATTTGATGGTAAACTAGGAGAAGATCCAAACAACCATGTCATGAATTTTCACCTTTGGTGCTCGTCCAACTCTTTGATGGATGATTCCATTCGATTACGACTCTTCCAACGAACTCTTATGGGTTCGGCTGCAAAGTGGTATATAGAATTACCATGAGGATTCTTCACCAACTTTAATACCCTAGCCATGGATTTCCTTACACACTACCAATTGAAAATCCATTATGAAATGGGAACCGATATTTTGAGTTCCTTCAAGCAAAATAAGGCCACTCACATCTCCGATCACATTCATGAGTGGAGACGAAGACGACGTTTGATCAAGCTCGATCTTCCTGATCAGTTATTGGTAGAGTGGTTCACGAAATCATTCATGAATAAAATATCTCGTGACATTGCCATGGGTGGAGTGGTCATAGAAGAACATGCGATCAGTCACGCGCAGTACCTCAATCTCGTTTATTCACAAATGGGTACTCTTTACGACTTACTCTCTGACGCACCTTGTCCTTTTACCACCGCTACCTCAACTACCCCTGCTGCTTCTCATGCAAATGATGGTTTGATTGGCACTTTCCATGCTCAACCTCAATCTACACAAGCCTCTCCCACCAATCCCAATTCTACTGCTTCTAATGTTCAAAATGCTCCGATTCCTACTCCTTCCACCAACAAAACCTCTGAGGTGAACTCTGTTCAATCTACCCCTGTCAGAAAAAATAAATCTAAAAAAGAGAAGGGTAAGAATAATGATTATATAAATAACCCGTAAACTGAGAAATCCAAAACACAAACTGATAAGGATAAGCAAAAAACCTGATACCCTCGCCTTATCTATGGTGATGATCACTACACGAAAGATTGTCCAAGACAGGCCGAGGTTACTATGTTCCTTCAAGGAACCGTGAAACCTCCCACACCTGTCATTTTTTCCAAACCTTTCCCTTCTCAACAATAATCCCAATTGATCCTTCATGACCAACCCTCTCCCTCCACTACTTCCTATGTAGTTATGTGTACTGGTGATTCAAAAAAGAATGATGTTACACTTACCACTCGGGCCAAAGATTACTCTTCCTCAAAGGGGAAAGTTGACGATATACCACCTTCGTCGGTTCAACAATCTCCCTCAAATTCACCTCCCAATGGTCCTCTTCATCTTGAATGACCGAGTCTCGATATAGTTCTTCACCCTCCCCCAAAGGGTGTTGCTCGAAAGTCTGCCTTCAATCCTCATGCACGTGCTTCTTAGAACTACAGTATTGTAGAAGATCTAGCGCAAGAACCTTACACTATGTTAGGTATCAAAGTCCTTCAAAGCTGTCCCACTCAACATAAGGCACTATTAAAGTCTATTGGTGTAATTAACCCCACAGATACGAATTTGATAATTTTTGACTTGGAAGATCACATTCCAAGGCTACCCCCTCAACTCACATTTCAGATACAAGTTGTTTTCACAAACAAGAACATTTGTAGAACAGTTTTTGATGAGGGTGCCTCGACATGCATAATGTTTGTTTCTTGTTGGAAAGCCATTAGCTCTCCTCCCTTAACTGAATCACACAACACGCTCAAATCCTTCAATGGCTCTGGCTTTAAAACCTACAGTGTACTCCCCTCATTGCCTATTACGTTAGAAGGCAAATCGATAAATCTTGAAGTTGAGGTCTTTGAAGCACCTCTCGATTACAACCTCTTACTTGGCCATAGCTAGATTGATTCCATGCATGCAATTGTATCTACTATTTTCCATGTAGTAAATTTTCCACACCAGGGAAAGGTTGTTACAGTAGACCAACTGGCATTTTTTAACTCTGATGCTCATACTAGCAACACACCCTTCATTTAAAAGATACCCCCTGGGTATGAGAATGTCGGTGTGGGTCTACTAAAAGATTCGACTTTGATGGGTACGTTCCCAATCCCACCACCCGATTTTCCACCTCCTTTGGTTTCCTCGATCAACATGATTTCCACCTCTGTTCGCGAAACCCCTGCATCTTCTGACCCGTGGATAGTACCCGAACCCGGTGATTATCTTCGCTATGGTGACCATATGCCTTTAAGTCCAGTTGAATCTTCTTATCAAGCCATGCAATCGACAAACCCTTCTACTCCCTCTCTTGGTGATTCATCTCCTGATCTGTTCCACGTTATTTTTCCTATGGACGAGATGATCATGTCGATTATGTCCATGGAAGACACCCCATGGGATGATGGGCATCATCATTCTATCCTCTTCTTGGAGTAGAACACCTTAGAGAGTTACCAACGAATCTCAACTCCATCGATCGTTGTTGTCATTTCTTCTGTTCCTGAGTCCACACATGATGTGTTATATGAAGGGAACTTGAGTCCATGCATGCAATTGTATCTACTATTTTCCATGTAGTAAATTTTCCACACCAGGGAAAGGTTGTTACAGTAGACCAACTGGCATTTTTTAACTCTGATGCTCATACTAGCAACACACCCTTCATTTAAAAGATACCCCCTGGGTATGAGAATGTCGGTGTGGGTCTACTAAAAGATTCGACTTTGATGGGTACGTTCCCAATCCCACCACCCGATTTTCCACCTCCTTTGGTTTCCTCGATCAACATGATTTCCACCTCTGTTCGCGAAACCCCTGCATCTTCTGACCCGTGGATAGTACCCGAACCCGGTGATTATCTTCGCTATGGTGACCATATGCCTTTAAGTCCAGTTGAATCTTCTTATCAAGCCATGCAATCGACAAACCCTTCTACTCCCTCTCTTGGTGATTCATCTCCTGATCTGTTCCACGTTATTTTTCCTATGGACGAGATGATCATGTCGATTATGTCCATGGAAGACACCCCATGGGATGATGGGCATCATCATTCTATCCTCTTCTTGGAGTAGAACACCTTAGAGAGTTACCAACGAATCTCAACTCCATCGATCGTTGTTGTCATTTCTTCTGTTCCTGAGTCCACACATGATGTGTTATATGAAGGGAACTTGAGTAACATTTGACCCACCACCCCCTCGACATATCCATTAAACCTGGAGTTGTCGAAAATGTTCACATCGGAGCTTCATGTTCCACCGATGAGGTTCACATATAAGTCCCTTTTTCAAGAGTTTCATGACATCTTCGTATGGAGCTATGAAGAGATGCTGGGTATTGACCCGTATATTTTTGTACATGAAATTAAGATGTACCCAGGCGCTAAACTCATCCGGCAGAGACTTTGCCCATTCCACCCTTGTAAGGCAGCTGCTATCAAGCTTGAGGTTGAATTTTTTTTTAAAGATGGCTTTATTTATCCCGTGGCTTTAACTGATTAGGTATCCAATCTAGTTCTGGTTAACAAGAAACAAGGCACGATTCATGTCTGCATTGATTATAGGGATATCAACAAATCTTGTCCTAAGGACAACTTTCCCACCCCCTTCGTTGACCAGATCGTTGACAATTGCGTCGAGAGTGAAATGTTATCTTTAATGGATGGTTTATTCGAATATAATCAAATCAACATATTGCCCGCGGATCAACACAAAACCTCTTTCATTTGTCCTTGGGGAACCTTTGCCTACTGAAAACTACCCTTCGATTTAAAGAACGTTGGTGCAAATTTTCAGCCTGCCATGTCTTACGCTTTTCATGATATCAAGAACATTGTACATCCATATCTAGATGACCTGTTGGCGCATTCCATGCATCGTAGTGACCATCCGACAAACCTCTCAGCCATTTTCCTTCATTGTTGGTTCTATCGTATACACTTAAACCCACACAAATGTGTCTTCTGTGTGGAGTTCAACTGATTTCTAGGATTTATTGTATCATGTCAGAGGATTAGGGTAGATTGTTTGAAGGTCGAGGTGATTCTCAATCTCCCTCCTCCTTCTTCACTCCACCATCTTCAAAGTTTGCAAGGGAAGGCAAAATTTTTACGTCATTTCATCCAAAACTACGCTGAGTTAACACTCAGATTTACTCGACTGCTGAAGAAAGGTTCTGAGTTCGTATGGGACACCACTGCCAAAAAATCCTTTGAAGCTTTGAAACTGACTTTAAACCATACCCCACTGCTTTTCCCTCCCGATTATAGTCGAGACTATTTCCTTTATCTCACTGCTTCAGACTCTACCATTGCCATGGTTCTAGTCCAAGAAGATGATTTACATGACGAACATGTCATTTATTATTTGAGTTGGAGTCTTAAGACTACTGAAGCCAAATACTTACATGTTGAAAAACTAGCCTTGGTAGCTGTTCAAGTTGTCCAACGTTTCTGTCACTATATCCTATTATGCAAGACCACTGTAATTTCTGATTGCAACCCTATGAAACACATTCTTACATGCCAATTTCTAGGGGTCAAATACTCCAAATGGATAGTGATTCTCCAGGAGTTTGACTTAGAGTTCGAACGTGCTAAATCTAAGAAATCCTTGGTGTTTTCCAAACTAATATGTGACCTTCCCTACACTGAGAAAAAAAATGTAGCAGAGGATTCTTTACTTGAATCCCTTTTTTTGATCAGTTCCGATGACCTTTGGTATGGAGATATCATTATTTATCTCCAGACTCATACTTTCTGGCCCGATATGTCTAGCACTAAGCATTGTCATATACGTTACCAAGCCCGCCAGTATATTATCCTCAGTGACACTCTTTATCGCCATGGGGTTGATTCCATTTTTCGACGATGTCTCACCTATGATGAGGCTGAGAAAGCATTGAATCACTACCATTCTAGAGCATGTGGTGGTCACATGTCTAGGTATGCTACTGCCCAAAAGATCTTACGAGCAGGGTATTTTTGGACTTCTTTACTCAAAGACTATATTATTGCCATCCAAAAATGTCATGCTTGTCAAACATACAACAACAAGATACGATCTCATCCCGCTCCTTTACACCCTGTAGTTTTTTTTGGACCTTTCGCAAAATGGGGCATTGATTTCATGACATGTAACCCTCACTCGATGGAGGGGCATGGATACATCATCCTAGCCATCGATTATTTCACAAAATGGGTTGAGGCAATGCCTACATTCGATAATACCGAAAAAACTGCAGCCCTATTCATATTCAATCATATCATCACACGATTCGGAATCCTGCAAGCTATCGTCACCGATCACAGTAGCCATTTTTGAAATTTCATGATGTCTGAGCTTACCGAAAAGTTGGGTCTTCAACATGAAAACTCAACCCCCTACTATCCACAAGCCAATGGCTAAGTTGAAGCGATAAAAAAGGTTCTCATCACTATGCTTCGATGGATAATAGGAATCCACAAGACAAGTTGGCACACGATGTTGTTTTTAGCATTGTGGGCCTATCAGACATCTGTGAAGTACGCCACGGGATTTATGCCTTTTCAATTGGTGTATGTTATCGAAGTTGTTCTACCGATTGAATGTGAGATACCGTTGTTGAAGCTAGCCATTGAAATTCTTCCCAACACCTCTACTGAGGAAGAACATCTATTGTATATGATGCGATTAGACGAAACTTGTCGCGATGCCGCCCTGGTTATTGAAACACAGAAGAAACGCGCAAAATCCCAATACAACAAGCATGTCAAGCCACATTTTTTCTCCGAAGGTGATCTAATTCTTCTCTATGAACAAGATCATGATTTACTAGGGCCGAAAAATTTGAGGCTATGTGGCGCGACCCTTATATTTTCAAATGAGTGTTGGAGAAGGGAGCTTACGAGTTAATGGATTATGATGGAATTCCTTTGAGTGAACCTAGAAATGGGCTTTACTTGAAGAAGTACTATGCTTAGACCAACTTTGCATGAATGCTTTTATTTTTACTGTATCATACTTTTGTGTGCTTTTCGTTATTTTGTTTCAACCCCCAACTGCTTACCTTGTGTCGTGCTTGGTTTTCAGATGTCGGCATCTTCACTACCCTATATTGGCTTCGCCAATGGTGCTAGTCGTATTACTCAGAACCTAGCTTCTGCTGCTTGGGCAATCTACGCACCCAAAAATGAACTTATCAGTCTGCATGGTGTTTGCCTCGGTCGTGCAACCAATAATATCGCAAAATATAGCGCAATCATCGAATTGTTAACCGATGCTATTTCACTTGGGATTCGACAACTTGTTGTATGACTTGATTCGCAGCTACTAGTGCTATAGTTAAGTAACATATATACTATTTGAATCCCTACTTTGTTACGGGTATATTTATGAATTCGCCTCTTGGAACGTTATTTTGGTTATATTGAGTATCAAGACATTCCTAGATGTCTAAATATGTTAACCGATGCATTAGCTAATTATGTGTTAGACAGACATTTGAGACATTTATAAATCCAATCACACATCACATGTTGTATATAAATCAAAGTAATCCGGTAGAAGCCTCATGTATATATATAACGATTTAAATGTTTTATAAAAAGGTGTTTTCCGTCCAAAGACCAAAATATCAAAATATGAAGCCCATGGATTCTACAAAATAGCATCATGGATGTTGCTCATGGTATCATACTACTTCCTATGATACCCTACGAAGTAGTCAGATGAGTGAACTAGACATGCCTACGGTGTGGCGCTGATAACGCCTCAGAATCTCGTTGATTGGGATGTCCGAGATGTCTGCTGTCAAACCCTCTAGATTCTGCTCGACTGCCTCATAGTCATCAGTATTCCATCCTGCTACTACAACTACTTCCCCTCGTCTCTAAATGGGGGATGTACCCGTAGTTCGGTGTGGCCCTACATCTACATGGTCAGATTTTTTGATTAGTCATTGGATAGAGAGCATATATAAAAAATATATTATATTCTAAAAAATTCACAAAAACACCATAAAAAAAATAAATGTTTTTCTTACCTAGGTCCCCCCACTGAAAACCCTCASGTAGAACCAAATTGGGGTCACCTCGAAAGTCCAAACCAGCATAGGTGTAATTATCTATCATCAATTTTTGAGGCCTCAACCAGTCAAAGAATGCATYGTTGTATTTGATAATGGGGCCCACTATATGATGAGCCATGAGATCGTACCACCTTTTCATCCTTGGATCATGGCACTGGTATGCCCCACTCTACCTATAGGCATAAATGAGGGACTCTTTCTAAAAAGAAAGACACCAAAAAAATCCATACCCGAATTTCTTCAGGTCCCCATTCTTGCTTTTGGTTAACTGTGTCTTCATACTGTGAAGAAGACAATCACACCAATTGAACACACGAGGTTCTATGCATTCCACGACATAATGAAAATGTGTTTGGAGGGCCATGTGTGGAGATGCACTTCCTGCCATACACACAATGGTAAAAAGGATGGTCTAGAAAGTTAAATCCTGAACACCTCTGATGGCTAGCTTACCTTTGCGTCTCTCGGCCTTGAGTTCATAGTGTCGACGAATGTATTCGCTCATCGACAAACCACCACCTCGACCTCCTGTTAAGGTCACATGTGCTCCATGACGGGATAACCCCGTCAAGAAGTAATTGTCTTCTATATCCAAGGAAAGAACATGGACACCCACATGAAACACCTACTGGTCCACATCCCACATGTGGACCAGGTATTCTAGTAACCTCAGTTGGGATCTCATGCCCTGGATTTAAATTTTTTTTAACAATCTGCACTGTCGAAGGGAATCAACGGTGCCTGGATCATTCAAGGTCATGAAGTCATCATGCTCGTGTTCCCATTCTCTCCACTCCAACATTTTGGCAATCAAGTACCTGCATGGAGATGAGAAAAGGGGATTAGCATATTCAATCGTTTCTTTTGAAATTCTTTTTGGGTCAAACACATGCATAATTTTTTGGGATTTCGGCCACTGCAGATGAAGTTTTAGTACAGTGCAGGGTTTCCGCAGGTGAGCCATAGGGCACCTGTGAAAATCATTGATTTCCACAGGTCCTGATACTAGTCACCTGCAACAGCCCTAGTGCATGCCTACCGGCCCAAAAAATCATTCAAAAACTACCTTTTAACCAAAATAAATGAATTTCAATCCATTTAAAAAGAAGAGGATGACGAGCCTACCGTGTTGACAGAGACTGTTTGTTGAATGGTCGCCTGTGCTTCTCATAATAGACAGCCAAAATATGAGGTAAAAACAGGGTTCTAGACAAGTTTTGAGTGAAAGGCAAATGAAATAGCAATAAAAGGTTTTACCCCTATTTATTTCACTTTTTTCTTTTTCTAATAATATTTTATATTATTTTAACGCATTTTATCATAATTTAAAGGTCTAATGGTCCCGTGAGTCTTTTATTTTTTGCAGGTGGAAAGACTGAAGTCCTGAACAATGTAGTATGGATGTTTTTCTTGATTCACTTTTCTGTTTGTTACATATACTAGTACTTTTTAGGGTTTTTCAGAAAAAACTCGAGCCTAGTCTTTGTTCGTTCTCGTGCTCGAAAATCAATGAGAACAGAAACGAGCCTACTTGTGTCATTTTTTCATACTCATTGTGAAAACATGAAAAGAGAAACCCATGGAGTATCCTTTAAGCTCTTTTTACACTTCGTAAAAATAAAAAGATTGCCGAGAAACCTTGTTCTTTTCACGCTCATAAAAGTATTTGAAGAAAACATTCGATGGGTAATAGTTTATCACTTTTTCGGTCTCATCAAATTACTTTATGAAAAATGAACTGAGAGAGTTCTCTTTAACATGTTTTTCAGACTCTATAAACATGAAAACCCCCCAGTTTTCTATCTTTGGACTCGTTAAACAAACATCGAAAGATCCACATGGGACCGAACCAAACCTTCTTAGGGTTCGTTAAAAATACTCCGAGGGACTCGTACGAAGGATGAGCTTACATCAACAAGCATATGTTATCCTCCTCAAGCTTGCATAAAAATAAAGAGGTACTCGCCAGAAATGGTGGGGGAAAATTTGGGAAAGAAATTTGTCTCTGTATCCGTGTTAGTGGTAGTACTACTTGCTCTTGAACATGACACCCCACCTCTTCATCATTTGAATCTGGGTTGGGAAATCCATTTGTCTCTTGTTTGACCTTATGAAAATCCATATCTTGGGTCGTCTTTGAGTCAATGCTGCCAAGACCATTGTCATGTCATTCATATGTTCAATATAAGTCTAAACAAGACCCTCTTTTGAGTCAGCCATATGCAATTATCAATTCCTACCATGTCGTCCTTCCCTGTGTCAGTTTCAAATCATTTTTATACTTTGATCTACCCTAAATCTGTTACTTATTTCGTGTCATTGATGGGGGATACATTTGTTGGATTACTGAGAGGGGGGGTGAATCAATAATAACATAATTATAATCCTTTTTGTTCAAATGTTATATCAATGTAGAATTATTATCCAATAATGAGCTGTAAGAAATAAACAATCACACACATACACACTACACCAGTGTTTTACGTGGAAACCCAAATTGGGAGTAAACCTCATAATTCTTTTTCTTATATATCTTGAAGAATTACATTCATTGGAAGCACCAACTTCCTTTGTGTTCCAGCTGCAACTGGAAGGAGGCTCCAACCCCCTAGTTTCTCAAGCTACAACCTGAGGGAAGCTCCAACTCAGGGATGATTTTAAGGATGGAAATTTGTTTTAAAATGTAGAAACCTTGGTGAATCTTACTAATCCTTTATATGCCAACTATAAATGTTTGGCGATATTTTTGTAAAAATATTCAAATTTATAAGAATTTTATATATTTTTTATACAATTTTGGCGATTTTTAAGGTAAAATAATTTTATCCTATAGAATTTGGGCGAATCATTTTTAAAATAGTGAATCTTATTTTTGGAAAAACCATGGAAAATTAGCCCATGATCGAAATTTAGCCCCTAAAATCATCCATGCTCCAACTCCCCAATTCTTTGGCTACGACCAGAAGGAGGCTACAACCCCCTATGTTCTCCGGCTACAACCGGAAGGTGGCTACAACCACCTATCCTTTCCCCGTCCTACCACCTTGAAGTAGAAGTAGGATGATGGAACCACTGTCACACTATCACTGTGATATATACCTTTGTAAACCTGTACCAATAAATCTAAACCATGCATCAACCTATACCTCAACCTATAATCAACCTGTACCATAAACAAGTGCATCAACCATGCACCTACCTATACCAAACAACCTATAATCAACCTATACCATAAACAATTGCATCCAACCATGTACCATGTATGTACCGATCATGTGTCAACTACTCATCAACTATGACTCTTCAATATCTACCAACATCATCAACTATACACCTCATGTATGTGCCAACTCATCAACTACTTGTCTCAACCATGTACTCAACATGTACCTCAACCAAANTCACACTATCACTGTGATATATACCTTTGTAAACCTGTACCAATAAATCTAAACCATGCATCAACCTATACCTCAACCTATAATCAACCTGTACCATAAACAAGTGCATCAACCATGCACCTACCTATACCAAACAACCTATAATCAACCTATACCATAAACAAGTGCATCCAACCATGTACCAAGTATGTACCGATCATGTGTCAACTACTCATCAACTATGACTCTTCAATATCTACCAACATCATCAACTATACACCTCATGTATGTGCCAACTCATCAACTACTTGTCTCAACCATGTACTCAACATGTACCTCAACCAAAATCCCTCATCAATTTCATCATCCAAATATGATTTGTAACTTTGTAATAGACTTGGTGTATATGATCACATTCTTGCAAACCTTCCTTACCTTTAACAACAAGAGACTAGCATTTTCATCAAACTTTTATTTAGTCTCACATGCATAGTTTTGGATTAGTCAACAACCCTAACTTGAAGTAATAATAACTTTGAACCTGTAATGTATAAAGATATGAAACTGATACACAATGTTCTTCAGTGTGTTTTATTCAATTCCTCCAGGTGTCACTACTTTTAACCTCTCAGAAAAGGAGTTATAGCAAAAATGACATACCTTACTAAATTCTGGCTTATTCTAGAGAGTGACCTTGTAGAGCGTGCCCCACACAAAATATTCATTGAATTGATATGAAACTGTTACATAGAGTACTAAATACTATGCCCTAACCAAAATTTTTTATCTCACTAAAGTTGGATCTGTTATGAATAATTTATGATGTTTTTACCCGAAACACCTGTTTTTGACTAGTTTTAGGACTAGCCACAAACCTTATTTTCCATGTAGTGTAAATCCCAAAATACAACGAAACACAAGATGAATTTTTTACCACATATACTTGGGTCTATTTTCTCAAAGGAATAGCAATTTCATGGTCTGAATCATTATATAAAAAAAATTATAGCGAAAATGGTGAGATGACCTGTAAATAACATACCTTAGAAAGCAGCATCAAAAGAATTTATCCTTCCTTGCTTTTCGGCCTTATTTTCTTCACCTTCCCTCAAACATTCGGCTTATATATCCTTGGTTACCTCAGACACCTATAGATATTCAATATTCTCAAGTGTGATTAAAATGAGAGAGCCTTGCCTCTTATTTATACTCTCGAAGTAGCTTCCTTAAAAACATCTTCTAGGTCACTTGGCCCACTTTCCTTATTTTAGGGTTAACCCACTTTTAATTTCTCCATTAAATTTATTATTGAAATAATTTATTTTGTATTCACTTTGAATTATAATACACTCATCACTTCACTTTATTATTTACCTTTTAAAATATTTTAAACCACTTTGACTACTTTGACCTTTTGGGGCTTCTAGATGACATATGAGGGTCATCCAACTTCGTAAGGCCATAACTCTCAAACCGTGAGGAGTTATGTGACATTCCACATACTACCAAAAATGGAATGACAATCACTATCCATATAGGATAGTTTCCCTGACAAATTCATTGTTGTTCATCTCATTATTCCACAATTAAGCATGGGTTCTCTTACTCCACAAAACGTCTTCCCGTGAGGGATTTCACCATAAGGGGACCACTTTGGAGTTCATCCATATTTACTTCTTATCAACCATGAAGAAACAATAATAATTCATATTTACATCAAACAATCTTGGGTCCATTACCCAAACCTTTGTGCTACAGGGCTTTCTTCAAGGGTTGACATCAATGACAACCAACCTTAATCAACAACATCAAGGCCCTTCTATGATGAGTCTTTTCCTTTCGACTTCAACTCATCATCCAGGAACAAGACTTAGAAATCATTTTAGTACCTTAGAGCCTGCATGCCTCAATGACAGTTTTCTTCTCTTTCGACACTGGGTTCACATAATTGGTCCCTGATCGAAATATTCCCTCGAGTGTTCGACTTCATCTCATTTATTCACATTCGTTAGATTGTACTAAATTACCTTCGGAGTCATTGACATCAATGGTGATTTCCTTCGCACTTGTTAACGATTTTCATCAATGAACAATAATAAAGTGGTTTCTACCATGTTCAACTTCAGCACCTGTAATCACATGGTTAGATTCGTACTTACGGACGACGAGATTGAAGACCCTGGATCTCATCACCTTGGTCCAGGTTGTGATGGAGTATTTACAGTTTGCATTGACACATAGATCCACTTTGTATGTCTTGTGGCTATGTCCTGATTTCAAGTTTGTTAACACATAGATCCACATTGTATTCTTTGTGGCTATGTATCATCTTTATGACATGGATCTACAGTGTATGATTGGTGGCCATGAATAACATTTATGAGTCAAATCATTTGTCATTTGAGTATGGGAATGCCTACCCTAGAGATGGTATAATATTGTGCAGAAGCTTGATTGTTTGCAGGTTCTTGATTGGTGCGCTCCTTATTCCCAACATAGACACACATTTTAAAAAGTATTTTGGCTGTCACGAGTTCCAGCCTCATGCTTTGAGGAGCATTTTGTTACACAATATTTTGGTCACCCTGATGATGACTATACAAGCATGTGTTCAGGCTCTCAAAACAATCTTTTGCATGAGGAAAATGACTGAGTTCTTCCCCTACAAGGCATATTTTTAGAATGATGTCGCAAGCTGACAATGGTACAAAGTGCGAAAATTCTTGATTTCTGCAGGCTTCTCAATGCCTGGTTTGTGGGGTTTCCACAGGCTGCTATATAGGCAGGGTGTGGTAGAATTTGAAGCTAAGGAAAGGAAGAAGTTCACAAAATTTCTAGAAGGAGAATCTTCTAGAAAGTGAGGTGGCATTTGTATGGTTGTGATCCTACTGGCTTCTATAATTTGGTGGGATCATCCTCATCCTTTTAACCACTTCATCTTCTCCTATATAATGATGGGTTTCTCATGGAAAGGGTTAAGCAATATTGAGCAAAGAATTGCTGAAAGAATAGGCTGAAGACTGTGTGAAGAATCCTGTTACAACTTATGCTTGAGGCCTCAATTTGTCCATCAAGATTTTGTGGACCATCTTCATACAAATTCAGAGCAAGTGTATGTGTGTGTTGGAACAAAGGACCACTGAAAGGGAACTTGCAACATCAAGGCAATTTGGTTGCTCTTTCACTTTTACTTAATATGATACGGTGACATGTTTCTTTCCCATAAAATCTTTAGCGTTGTATTACATGACTCCTTGATCACATGTTTAGGTTTCCATTGAATCTACAATTGTTGCTTTCACTTTGGCTGGTTTGTGTCACTGCAGATCTGATTTCACAAGAGCACTAGAGTGAAGTAGGGAAAACAAAGTTATAAAGAAGTGATATCTAAAGGTATTTCATTCATTCTTTCTTTGGTAGTAAATTCAATGGTAGCAACTTAGGGAAAGCTTCATGTCCTGTCTTGTTTTGTTCTAGATCCAGGTGGATCTAGGGAGATTGGTTTATGTCCGCATTCATCGATTTATCCAATAACAAAATTGGCGACTCCACTGGGAATCGAACCTAGAATCTCCTATGTGAACATAAACTAATCTCCCTAGATCCACCTGGATCTAGAACAAAACAAGAAAGGACATGAAACTTTCCCTAATTTTCTCTTATTGAATTTACTACCAAAGAAGGAATGGATGACATACCTTTAGATATCGCTTCTTTATATCTATGTTGTCCCTACTTTTCTCCAGTGCTCTTGTGAAATCAAATCTGCAGTGACATAACCAAAGTGAAAGCAACAATTGTAGATTCAATGGAAACCTAAACATGTGATCAAGGAGTCATGTAATAAAACGCTAATGATTTTATGGGAAAGAAACATGTCACCATATCATATTAAGTAAAAGTGGAAGATACAACCAAATTTCCTTGATGTCGCAAGTTCCCTTTCGATGGTCCTTTGTTCAAACACATGCATACACTTTCTCCAAATTTGTATGAAGATGGTCCACAAAAGCTTGATAGACAAATGGAGGCCTCAAGCATCAGTTGTAACAAAATCCTTCACATAGTCTTCAGCCTGTTCTTTCAACAATTCTTTACTCAATCTTGCTTAACCCTTTCCATGAGAAACCCGTCATTATATAGGAGAAGGTGAAGTGGTTAAAAGGATGAGGATGATCCCATGAAATTAGAGAAGCCAGTAGGATCATAACCATATGGACGCCACCTCACATTATAGAATATTCTCCTTCTAGAAAATTCGTGAACTTCTTCCTTTCCTTAGCTTCAAATGCCACCACACCCTGCCTATATAGTAGCCTGTGGAAACCCCATGAGCTAGGCATAGAGTAGCCTTCGGAAATCAAGGATATTTGCACTGTGTACCACTGTCAGCTTGCAGCATCATTCTAAAAATATGCCTTGTAGGGGAAGAAATCAATCATTTTCCTCATGCAAAATATTTTTTTGATAGCTTGAACACATGCTTGTATAGTCATTATTAGGGTGACCAAAATAATGTGTAACAGATATACCCTCCAATGATACTATCAAACCAGTGATCTACTGCGCTTGACATGATGTTATAAACTCTCTTGACCTTCTTGATCAACGTCGACATCCAAACCACATGCGGTCTAGATCTAATCTCAAACTGGGTATCTGTTAATCTGGCCAGCCACTTGTATAACTCCTTATGAATCCCTCCAAAGAAAATCTTGTGTATACCAATAAAGATATACCTTCCCAACCAGTCTTTTGTGCTAGTATTAGGGTTCTTATTATAAGATTCTTCAAATTCCTTCTCTTGTTCTTCTATCCACTTATGAATCTTTGTCTTCGATGGTAACCACCTTGACATCCCCTTAAGAAGATCTCAGTCCCAGCAACAGAACCATTTGTTGATACAGGGGAAGACCTAGGGTTCAACTCTAAGAGCGCACCAACAAGCCCTAACTACTGGCCCTTTTAGCAACCTGTGAAGTAGATGTAGTCTCACCCAAAGTAGCAATAAGAGGTTGCAGGACACAGGTGTCTACAACCAGAGGAAATGCAAGTGGAATCAAGGAAACCACACATGGAGATCAGATTATTCTTTCCAATCATAAACCTACTTCGCACAGTTATATATCAGATCTAACATACTAATGCATCATTAGAGTAACATAAGTAAAGAACACAACATCAATCACTCACAACACAAGATATACATGGCTCACCCTATCCCTAGGGCTACGTCCACATAACTGTGCTTTCTAATATATTAGGTGTAAGCTTACAGTTCTATATGCGATCTTAGCTTCCAGATCTTCTCTCCTTCTCTCTTCTCTCTATCTCCCCTCCCTACGCCCCTAGCTGCAGGGTTGATCTCCACACCGAGCTGAATATCTTACAATACCAAATTCTCTCACAGCACAATAGCACAATACTTATCTCTCTACATTAACAACAATGAAATTAGAATGAACAACAACAACAACAACAACCCCATCCCAGGTCCTCTTGACCTTTATTTATACATTACAATAGCTCACCAATAGCCTTAGGCTGAAGCCTAGGTGTCAAAACCCTAGATACCAAAACCCTAGGTGTCTAAGACCCTAGGTCAACTTGACCCACATTTTCAAGGCTTCGCCAGCCTATCTTTCCTTCCTTCCCGCGAGGTTCTCCAAAGCATCTACTGGTGGATTTTTCTGCTTGCTGATTTGTCCACGATCCATCTTCCTTGCTGATTTGTCTTCCTCAATATCCTCATCTAATGAATTTCTCTATTGGACTTCTCCCCATCTTTTCTACTTCTTCAACCACTTCGACCTGGTCTCAATCAACCTTCCTTCCATGCAGTTCACGTTTCACCTTTTCTTATGTAATATTTGCTTTCTTCCATAACCAAGGTCCAACAACTGGTCAATTTCCCGGATGAATCAGGTGATGATGAGACAGATGACCTAGCTACCAAATACAAAATTCTTTCCCAGTCAGAGCTACATAAGATAGCAATGAGGCCCGGGCTCTTGCCTTACAACGATATGATCAGTTGGGCATTGGAGAATGTGGATATCCCTACCAGAACCATTTTCAATTCAAAAAAGGTCGTAGTTGGGTCTTTCTAGATAGAACATCTACAGGGGATGTACAAATTGTCTCTGGTATCCAATTTCGTTTACAATGCCAGTTTCTTAGTAGATTTTGAAAAGAAGGAATGTGCACAATATGGAAAAAACCTTCCCGACTTAATTAAGGATTGGTACTCTCGCCCCACGAAGTTTAGAGCCAACTCCCATGGAATACACACAATTTCTTCGTTAGAACCCCACATAATGTATATAACAATGATGATGTGTAGACTCTACGAGAAAGAAGACACAACCCATTTCATTTTACAATGGGTTCCCATTATGCACACAGTAGTTGAGGGTTATTCTTTTGATTGGGCAAGGATATTGTCAGATAGTTTGGTTAAAGATATTACAGGATATCAGTCACTAAAAGCCAAGGGGAAATGGACCCAATTTTTCATGTCAGCTTATATCATGGACGTCATCTTTTTTATGACGCTTTTTCTACTGATGGGCTAGAGCTAGACTCCAAATAGTGTTGAACCCATAGATATTTATCATTTGAAGCTTTGGGAAGACAAGGAGAAATATTTCTTTTATGAAATATGCAACTGGGTGGTGTTGCCGATGCACATCGCTATATATGGTTACCCACCTCCCAGAATTTTCAACAAAATTGTGACTAATCTGGGCAAGATAGCAGACTAGTACATCGAGGAGCATTTATCCTATATTTGGGTTTTCGACTGTTCGGTTCCTTCACATGCTTTGCCTAAATTTATACTATATCAATTAGTGTGCCACGAAGTAGCAAATCAAACTATGCTTGGAGGGATTGATAAGGAGCTCAAAGCAGTACAGAAAAAGGTATGGCCATCTTTTCCCTTGCATATTAGTATGTTTTATCTGTTGGATTTCGACCATTCAAAAGTGGAGGCCGCGACCCTAGGAGAAATCAAAATGGTCGATATCAAATTCAAGAAGAACGATCCACAAAAGATCATAGGTAACCACATGGCCAGCTACAATCTGAAATGATATGAACATGAAGAGTCTCCTCAAGATAAAATATTTGGAGGAGCGAGGTCCTATCAAGAAGTTTTGGATCGAATTTAAGTTTTGACACTAGATAAAATGGTCAAGTTTTATAATTTCCATAAACATCAAAGAAATATACCCCCCAAAGTATTGCAAGGAGAAACCTCGACACCTCCAACCACACAACAAATGGAGACCCAAGGGTTAGAAACAGGGAGCTCTAGTGGACAGGATGCCCTAGAATATTTGGAGGAAACTGAGGCCTTGGTAAAGAAGACAGAAGAAAGGCCACAGTCCACATTCGGTAAAACAATAATTGACACAGCCGGGAAGTAGACATCCACTGAGATAGGTAGTCCTATCCAATTTTTCATGCATCTACATTTCAATAGAGGGAACCTGATGGTCAAAGTTGTATAGATAGGAGACCTTACACCTATTTCAGCAATAGAGATGCCTCCTTCGGAATTATTCTTCAGTAAGAATATAAAGGTTTTCATAAAGAGAGAAACACATCAGAGGGAGAGCGCAACTGTTAAAAGACATAGGGTTCTATTAGATGTGTAGACCCTAGAATAAGAATACTTCGCTATAGAGGTCGCAAGCTCGTTGGGAGATTTTATAATAGAAAACTAGTTTTTAGTGAGCAACCTGAAGGAGAAGTTGAAGCAGAAAGATATGCTAATAGGCCAATTGAAAAATCAAGTGAAAACGGTGGAAAAGAATGTCAGTAGTGAGATCAACAAGGATTTCGAGTAGATTAGGGCCAATGATAGACAGGAAATCCAGCAGCTCAAATCTGGTCTTGATGAGATGCAAAAAAAGTCACAGAGAAGTGATGAATTAGTCAGGCAGCTGCAAGCGAAGGTAAGCTTAACTGAAAAATGGTAGTGGATATATAAGCTTTCCAAATCCATACTCTAGAGGTACATATAGAACTGGAATCAACACAACGAAGCCTTTCAATAAGGTGAAATCTATTCAAAATCATTTTCAGGTGGTAAATCAAGACTTAGATAACATTTGTTTAAAGGAGAGTGAGGCTATTGCTGCTTGGACCAATTTCCAAGAAGAAATTGTGTCATCGGCAAGAGAAGGAGTATCTATGGTTTCTAGGTTCTCTGTTTCAGAGCAAATCAGAGGCAATATAATATTGAAAGCCTGGGAAACTAACATCGCTAAAGTAAAAGAATGGCTAAAGAAGTAAAGGAGGCTTGTGAAGAAGCTTTTCATTCACTTGACATAGATTTATTAGGCCTCGACAAAGATAGTATCTCTGAAGTACTAGGACAAGTTGATATAGCGAAGCATCAACTTAACATTAAGACCGACATGGAAGAGGCTCCAGATGAAATCTTACAATTAAAGAAGATTGATATTACTCAGATAAATAGATGGCTAGTGAAGCCCAATTTGCAACTACAGTTCATAGCTTCATAAGATAGGAGAATGGAAAATATATTGCCTCAATTAGGAAGGAAATTATATGCTTTTGAGGAAACTGACTTAACATAACCCTCCAGGCTGGTGGTACAATTTGTGAGTAAATGTGTTAAATGTGTCGAACAAGGAAAAGACAACACCTCCAAGAACCAATGAGTTAATATGTACACATCATATGTACAAATCATGATTAGATATTATTTGTTTTTGAGCTAGACAACAGGAAAGAAAAATGCCTCTGCCAGCATGACGAAAAGACAAAAGAGATGCAAGTGAAACACTTCAGATTTCACTTTTTGTAACCTTTACTATTTTAGAAATAAGGAGAATTCCAACCATTTAGGGTTGAGAATCTTTTGTATAAACACATATTTAGAAGAATGAACAAAGCGTTGCTTCTTGTCATATTGTAACTAAGAAAACTCATCCTTTGTGAGTATTAATACAAGCACAAACATGGATTCCAAATTTTGTGCAGTTTGAGTTATGTGCCCTTCTTGTATTTCATATTTCCAGTTTTCTTTATGTTACTCTTCGATAAGTGAATGAATTCAATTTAGTACAACATCCACTGTGATCATATTTCATTTAGTTATCTAATAACAAAACAATTTTTCCTCTATATTTGCTATCAACAAATACAAGACCTGCAAGCTACTTGGATCACTATATCATATATCCTTTCACAGGTGCATTCCACTCTTTCTTCTACTATAAACAAGGTAAGATTATTCTGTCATTGATGCCTTAGCTTGTTTAATATTTTTGTAATTTTCTCCATCACCACTCAATTTGATTAATTGACTCAGATGACGAAACATGGTCTCTGCTATGTTCAACTATTAATTTCATTTGAGGATTTAAATTCTTACATAACTAACGGAAAGAAAAAGCACTCTTAAAACAAATCATTCCTTAATTCTTGATGCTTGACATTATTCTTTGAGCCTTAAGTTTAATCTCAGGAACAACATAAAGATTGAGTCCAAAATCATGATTATTCATCACTTCAAGATCCACATCATCAAGGTTTCAATGTGATACCAAGGAACTAATTCATTCGAAAGATCTATATGAGGAAGTTTGATGGTAAAGATCCTAGAATATGGATATTCCAAATGGAGAAATTCTTTGATCTACACCAAACAAAAATATTACAAAAGGTACCTATTGCATCCTTGTATTTAGAAAATTATCAATTTGTGTGGAATCAATGAATTTGTGAAAGAAAAAGAATTATATTATCTCTTGGTCCATTTTTATGAATGAAATGATATCACATTATGGGGATATTAAGAGCAACACATTATTTAGTTAATTGATAAATATTCAACAAAAAGGTCCAATTACAAAGCACATTCAACAATTCCAAGAGCTCAATCTCATGGTAAAGAACATTTCCGAGGATAATTTGTTAGATATATTTATTGGTACTTTAAAGGAGAACATTCAACATGAGGTTCATCTCTTCGAACCTAAATCCCTCAAGCAAGATTTTAGTATGGCAAGGAAAGTGGAAAAAAATAATATGGCTACCAGAAGGGTGACAACTAACAAATATAAAGAGAACCATGTTACTTCTCCTAAATTGACAAGGTTGACACCTCGACAAATGGATGAAAGAAGAGAAAAGGGACTATGTTTCAATTGTGACAACAAGTACAATAAGGGTTATAAATTGTAAGTTTTAAACCTATGAAGTAAAGAAATGTATATAGATTCTTAAGAAAAACATAATTTAATCAATGCCTCCTACGCATAGTACACAGAGATTTTATACCGGAAACCCTCAACCATGAAACAATTTCTTATATTCATTATATCGAATTTCACCATTCACTATACAATATATACAAGGTTTTTAGGTATTCCGTAGATACCAAAACCCTAATCCCTAAAACTAGGATTATTTTTAGTAAACCGCTAAAAATAGAAAAAACTGCCCAAAAAAATAAATTCAGGGCGCTGCGTGTAACCAGTGGGGGGCATAATTGCCCCCCCCAGGACCCCCCTAGGAAAGCACCTGACACACATGACACAAACAAAGCACTACTACAAGGGATCATCAGACGCAGTTGTCATATCTGACACGCTCACACACACACATGCAAAGAATATAACACATACCCAAAATTCTCCCACTTGTTGTTTTCTTTGCATCCAGGGGTCTAGGGGATTATATAGTCAACAATCCAGGGAAACAATTCCCATTGTTACTCTACACCAGGAGAAATTTTCTATGCTCATAGACTTTGTCAATGAATTTGCAACATTCTTCAAAGTGTCAACCTTTTCCAGCAACACCTTCTTTTCCTCAACCATGTATCTCACAAAGTGATACTGAACATCAATATGCTTTGTCTTCGAATGATAAGTTGGGTTCTTTTCAAAGAAGATTGCACTCTGACTATCACAATCTAATCTCACTACTTGTTGTACCAACCCAATACCTAATCACAATCTTTGTAACCATACTGCTTCCTTGCTTGCATGAGTGGCTGCCATGTATTCAACTTCTGTAGTTGAGAGTGCCACTACAACCTGTCTTTTTCTCATCCAACTGATTGCTCCTCCAAATAGGTTAAACACATAACCACTTGTAGATCTTCTGCGATCCATATCTTCAGCCCAGTTTGCATCAACAAAGCCATGCATGTCCAACACTCTGTCCAATCCTGGTATTCCTTGGTAGCACAATCCATAACTTGTAGTGCCACGAAGATACCTGAAGACCCTCTTTACTATTGTCCAATGCTCCTTCCCTGGTTTTGACATATACCTGCTCAAAAATCCCACTACATGTGCAATGTCTAGTCTAGTACAGACCATTGCATACATCAAACTTCCAACTGCACTAGCATATAGAACATGGGGTATGTCTTCTTGTTCTTCCTATCTCTTGGGACACTGAT
Organism: Picea mariana; assembly: GCA_032191745.1. Classification (NCBI taxonomy): domain Eukaryota; kingdom Viridiplantae; phylum Streptophyta; class Pinopsida; order Pinales; family Pinaceae; genus Picea; species Picea mariana. The sequence continues at coordinate 5,317 of JASDQU010012753.1, read as the reverse complement.
CTGCAGATAACTTTACACCTATAGGAATAGGAACCTTGACCAGTTTACTTCCATGCATATTAAAACTCTGCAATATCATCTCAACATATTTTCTCTGATTCAACTAGAGTTTCCTGTTTGCACGATCTCTTTTAATATCCATTCCCAGAATGAAGTTAGCAGCACCGAGATCCTTCATGTCAAATTTGGAGGTTAGTTGCGATTTCACCTCCTTGATAGCATCCATGTTATATCCTACCAACAACATGTCATCAACATACAACACTACTTAAATGAAGTGATTACCAACCTGCTTGGAATATACACAGTGATCAACCCTGCTTCTTACAAATCCCAATCCAAGGATGTATGTGTCAAACTTTTGGGACCACATCCTAGGTGATTTCTTTAGACCATATAGTGACTTCTTTATCTTACAGACCAACTCTTTCTTTCCCTTCACTACAAAGCCTTTTGGCTACTTCATGCAGATTTCTTCTTCTAGATCCCCATGTAGGAATGTTGTCTTCACATCCATCTGTTCCACTTCAAGATCAAAAGCAGCAACAATAGATAAAAGAAATATAATAGAAGTTAACTTAGCAATAGGAGAAAAAATTTCACCAAAGTCAATTCCCTCAAATTGGGAATAACCTTTTGCTACTAACCGAGCTTTGTATTTCTCCACTTTACCTTGTGCATTAAACTTCTTCTTAAACAACTATTTGCTACCAACAAATTTTCTTCCAGCTGGCAACTCAACTATATCCCATGCCTCATTCTTATCCAAGGCATCCATTTCTTCAACCATGGCCTTCTTCCAGAGTTTACTATCCTCTGAATTCATTGCTTCCATGACAGTTCTGGGATCATCATCAGTAATAGATAAAACAAAATTGGAATGAAAATTAGGTGGACTATACCTTTCTGGTTGCCTTCTATCTCTCACTGATCTCCTCAATACTAGAGTATGAGGTTATTCTTCTTCTTCTTCTTACTCTTCTTCTGCTTTTTCTTCTTCAGATGATTTCAATTTTGCATCATCTAGCTCAAGCTCTATTTTCTCAGGTTTTTCTTGCGTTGGTAGGAATTCCTGTTTGGACACATCTCTTACCTCTCTGAAAGCAACATCTCGATTATAAACAATTTTCTTGGTTTCTGGGTTCCAAATCTTATAATATTTCACACCATCTTTATAACCAATAAAGATACACTTTTTAGCCTTTTTATCCAACTTACTTCTATTTTCCTTTGGAACATGTACATAAGCATCACAACCAAACACTCTAAGATGTTTAAGAGAGGGTTTCTTTCCAGACCATACCTCGTGTGGAGTTTTATCATCCAATGCTAATGAAGGTGATCGATTGACCAGGTAACATGCTGTACGCACTGCCTCTGCCCAGAATTCTTGTCCTAACCTGGAACCGTTGAGCATGCTCCTTGATTTTTACATCAGTGTCCTATTCATCCTTTATGCAACTCCATTATGCTGAGGAGTCTATGGAGTATTCTTCTTCCTTTCTATAGCACACTTCTTACAGAATTCTTCGAATTCATTTCCGCAGAATTCTCCACCGTTATCTATTCTCAATACCTTTATTTTCTTCTTTGTCTGATTTTCTACCAGAGCCTTAAACTCTTTAAATTTATCAAATACCTTAGATTTCTTTCTAAGAAAATAAATCCATGTGTTCCTTAAAAAATCATCTATGAATAAAACATAATACATAGATTTACCTAGGGATGGAATAGGAACAGGTCCCAACACAACATTGTGTATCAAATCTAAGATCTGCTTTTCTCTTGTAGCACCAGATGGGAATCTTACTTGATTCTATTTACCATATATGCAATGTTCACAGAAATCAAAATCCAGAGTGCAATTGGACATACCTCCAACGATACCTTTACCATGTAGTGTTTGAAGGCCATTTTCTCTAAGATGCCCCAGTCTTTGATGCCACAACATGGTCTTCTTTTCTGGGACAGTATTATTCTTGTCTCCTTCATTTCTCTACTCAGGGACAACCGAACTATTACATCCATTAGTATAAGTGCTTCACAACAACTTTTATAGAGTTCCACACTGAACTCTCCTCATCAAATCCATTGCTCCTCGTACCATCTTGCAAGTGCCCTTTCCAAATACAATATCCACTCCTGCATCTTCCATTTTAATTATAGATATTAAGCTCCTGGCTGGTTTTGGAATGTGTAGAACCCCAGGGAGAGTTCTAATGCTTCCATCTTTTAGCAACAACTTAACTCTTCCATGTCCCAATATTTTTTCTGTCGAGTCATCTCCTAGGAGTACATCACCACCATCATATTTTTCATATTCAGAGAACCACTCCCTGTGAGGAGTCATATGGTATGACACACTTGAGTCAATCAACCATACATCATGGTCTGCATGCGTACTTGTAGATTCCAGGTAAACATTACCTCCTTCTTTAGTGGAGGTTTTCACCTCTGTGAAAGAGGTACTATCAGATCCCTTTGGTTTTTCAACCTTCTTAGACTTGCAATCTTTCTTATAATGCCCTTTTTTACCACACTTCCAGCATTTCCTCAAAGATTTTCTTGGAGGCTTAGATCTACCTATAGATTTTGATCTCCACCCCGAAGGCTTACCAGGATTCCTGTCTTGGGTATGACCTCTTAAAAATAAAACATCTATGCTATGACCATCCATGCTTTTTTGCCTCATATCTTCAGATATCAAGGATGCAACTACATCCTCATACTTCAATGTAGATTGAGTGGTACTACCTATTGCTACAACCAGATTATCCTAAGAGTCTGGCAAAGAACATTACAAAGTAATACACTTATCTTCTTCTGCAATCATAATATTAATAGAGCCAAGTTGACATACCAGAGTATTAAAGGCATTTAGATGTTCTATCATAGAATCTCCATCTTCCATCCTAATATGATACAACTTCTTTCAAAGAAACAACTTGTTTAATAGGGACTTTGATTGATACAAATTCCCCAACTTATCCCATAGTTCCTTGGCTGTAGATTCTCCTAAGACATTCAACAACACTGAATTTTCCAGGCAGAGTCGAATAGTACTCCTTGCTCTTCTGTCCAACTTCTCCCAATCTTCCTTCGACATACCAGTAGGTGGTGTACTGGTAGTTTGTTTACTAGTAGGTTGTGTACCAGTAGCCTGTGTGCTAGTAGACAGTGTACCAGTAGGCTGTGTACCAAGATCCACATTGATCCATTGTTCTTTGTCTACAAGAAGGTTCTCCATCTTCAACTTCCATAGCTCAAAGTTTTTACCATTGAACTTCTCTATCTCAATTCTAGATGAGCTTGCCATTCCTATTTCTATACTCGAATCTCCACTACAAAAGCTCCCACTAAACCCAGGTTTATCACAGACCCAAGATAAACTTGATCTATCAAGACCGAGCCAAACCCTCAACAACAAAAGCATCCATCTGAAGCCAAAAAATGAGCTTTGATACCACATGTAAGTTTTAAACCTGTGAAGTAAAGCAATGCATATAGATTCTTAAGAAAAATAGAATTTAATCAATGGCTCATACACATAATACACAGAGATTTTATACCAGAAACCCTCAACCGAGTAAACCATTCTTATATTCATTATATCAAATTTAACCATTCACTATACAACATATACAATGTTTTTAGGTATTCCATAGATACCAAAACCCTAATCCCTAAAACCGGGATTATTTTTAGTAAACCGCTAAAAATAGAAAAATCCACTAAAAATAGCAAAAACTGCCCAAAAAAAAATTCGGGGTGCTGCGCGTAACCAGGGGGGGCATACCTCCCCCCCCCCNGCTGCGCGTAACCAGGGGGGGCATACCCCCCCCCCCCCCTCATGGGACCCCCTAGGAAAGCACCCGGTGCACACGACACAAGAAGAACAAAACTATGAGGGATTGTCAGACGTAGTTGTCATATCAGACATGCCCACACACACACATGCAAAGAATATAACACATACCCAACATAAATGAAGCGAAAAGAAATTATTCTACATAGACAATGAATAGGAAGATGATCAAGAATTGGAACCATCACAAGATCTAGAGCTAGAAGAGACTACTCCAATGATATCTTGTCGTGCATTGGTTAGCATCAATACTCCACAAACCCTCAAGATAGAAGGATATATCAAAAATAAAAAGGGAATAGTGTTGATTGATTCTATTAGTATCCATAACTTCATCAATTACAAATTATCAAAATATCTCAATTACTTTGTATATCCAACACCAATGTTTCAAGTAATGATTGCATATGGAGGTACCATAAATTGTTCTGGGAAGTGCCATAGTATTAAGCTCAATATGGGGGAGTATTTATTGGATAGTCCCATGATTTCCATTCAAATGGGTGGTGTTGATGTTATATTAGGGGTTCAATGGTTACAATCATTGGGAACAATGGCCCTTAATTTTCAATATCTTTTCATGATATTTTCCTCATAAGGAAAGGAAAATATCATGAAAAGGGAAACCCTTTAAAGTGATAAGCAAAAGGGGACACCATGGTGTAATTGCACAATTGTGCTCACTAGATGTTCAAACATCTATAATATCCTCTACTCCAATGGATCTCCAAAAGTTTATCAATAATCATTCCAAGGTATTTAGAGAGATGCCTAAGGGTCTTCCACCTACTCAAGATCATGCCCATGATATTCATCTGTAACCAGGAAGTGTACTTCCAGTCTTCCATGTTTCTTTCTTAAAGAAGATAATCAGTGACAAGATCCCAATGCAAACTATCTTATCAGAGATTAATGGAGAAGGGAAAATGTAATACCTCAGTTTTGAGTCCCTAGATTAATAATGTATTTTGTTTATTTGATTGAAGGTTGGAGTGCCTGAACAATTGAAAGGGGCCATAATGCCTAGGAAATGTAATACTTTGATCATTATTAATAATAAAATACATCACTGGATGTGATATGTACAAGGACAAGAGTTATAGGGGGTTATGATTCCACGAGAGAGGGGGAAAGCTAAGGGGCTAAGCCTTTACATTTTTAAATTATTTTTATTTTATCCACCTTGGAATTTTGGAGAGAAAGGGGGGGTTACGTGAGCTTCTTGGGGGGAGGACACATTATGATTTTGATATTTAAACCTTTTTCTTGATTGTATTGAGGGTTGTTCATTCATTCTTACTCAAAAATCATTTTTGGAGTTGTTCTTCTTGAATTCACTCTTCTGCTCATTCTTGGTTTTGCATGGGGAAAGGAAAACAAATTTCTAAAGGAAAGCATCCATGGTTGGTTGGTTGTAACTAATTATTGTTTATTCCAGAAACAGAGGGATTT
>JASDQU010012752.1:94525-109058 GCA_032191745.1 Picea mariana | reverse complement strand
AAAGTGAAATTATAAGTTTTAATAAATTCTTTATAGAAAATTGAATTTATCTACTAATTAATTTATTTTTAATTATATAAATTTCCAATTTGCTGTTAAAAAGTTTTATGGTAAAGTGAAATTATAAGTTTTAATAAATTCTTTATAGAAAATTGAATTTATCTACTAATTTATTTATTTTTAATTATATATTTTTATATTAAATTAGATATTTATATTATATTTTTAATTAAAACATTTAGGATAAAGTGAAATTATAAGTTTTAATAAAAATTTTTTATAGAAAATTGAATTTATTTACTAATTAATTTATTTTTAATTATATATTTTTATATTAAATTAAATATTTATATTATTTTTTTAACTAAAACATAAAACCTAAATCATATTGATTATAATAAAATTCATATTGGTATAATAAGATTTTGACAAATTCATATTGGTATAATAAAAATTTATATGGGTATAATAAGATTTTGACAAATTCACATTGGTATAATAAGATTTTGACTTCTATTTATTATCTGTGTGATGTTACAAGCCATTTTCATGTACTTTTATGTTGGATTTAGATTAAATATTAGATTTAGATTACATATTAATATTTATTTTCGAATTAAAAATAAAACTCAAATAAAGTAAATATAATAATATTTGTGATGTTATAAACTATCTTACTATAATTATATATCTTCGATTACATATTCATTTTCTTCTTCTTAACTTAAAATTAAGACCAAATCATGTGCATCTAATAGGATTTTGATTTATGTTTATTGCATGTTTGACTTAAAAACTATTATTTATTTTCTTCTTCTTTTTTTCACAAGAAAATGTCACTTTATATTATATTGAAATATAAACAATTTTATTACAAAAGAAACCATCAGGCCTATATGTCACTTTACTTCACATAGCATTTTCCACAATGAAACAAAGGAGGCCACTGACCATCCCTTAAACATATATCGACTGATCCCAGCCCCAAAAAAGATTCCTGACACAACAAAAAATTTCCATCAAAAAAACGAGCCCTCTAACATGCAGTCTCATATCAATGATACAACAATAGCAACTCCTATTGTTCACCAAACAACAGTGTGGGCTAATATAATTCTAAAAACATGTGTGGCCCTTCATGGCCACCTTCAACCTGGAAGTATCCAATGGAGCCTGGAGCTTTTAGCATAGCCAATTTTGATAGCCTGTCCGCCTCCGTGTTATCTTCCCGATAGATGTGCTCGAAAGAAATGTTTTGAAAAAAATTTAAAAGTTATGTTAGTCTTTCCTTCCAGCAGACCAGAGCTAGCACCTGGAGGCTGCCCTTTCCTCATAGCCAGTCTATGATTATCTTTGAATCCCTCATAACCGAGAGCTTTGATATGGAAAAACGAGATGCCAGAGTTAATAGAGCCCAGGCTCCCATCAACTCAGCTCTATTATTAGTCTTAGGCCCACAGTTGATTAACCAATGGATAATTATGTGTTCACTAATCTTTAGAATCCCTCTCGCTCCACAACAATTTCCTGAGGCTGATGATGCTCCATCAAACCATCTGACCGATCCTTCCTTCACCATACACAACGCCATTTTTCTGATTTTCTTTTGTTTAATAGGTGTCCTCAATTCAGCCCAATGAAGTGTAGACATGATCACAATTTTCTGAGCAGATGGAACCCCATTTTCGAAAATGGAAAGGTTTCGCTCTTTCCATATATACTAGCAGATATGAAGAAGAAGGGTAAGATAATCAGTATACAACAATCTCCAGTTTTTAAACCGCTCATTCATGAAGTTCCCCGTCCAAGCCCCCAGGAAGTTTAATTTTAAATTGATTATTTCCCACACAGAACAGGTAAAGGGACATTCAACAAATAGATGAAAATTTGTCTCCTGATTCTTCTTGCAAAGCATGCACCAGCCAGGTCCTACAAAGCCTCTATGCTACAAAATTTCTTAGATTAATAACTTATTTTCAATCATCAGCCAGTTAAATAACTTAAGTTTCAATGGAGCTTCCCAGGACCAGAGTGCTTTTCTCCATTTGCCAATCACCTTATATTGATTTTTGTTTTCAATAGCCTCATATATATTTTTAACCGAAATCCTTCCTGATGTGTCTCCACCTGTTCACATGAGTGTGTCTAGTTTCCTCCTCAGCTGCACACCATGATTTATAAAAAAACACCTGTAATTCTGCCATTCATAAGCTAATGAACCCTCAATACCCAGCTCGTTGCTTGTAATCCAATTTTGTCTCGTCACGCCCGGCCTGGGATCTCTGCTCGCCTGATATAAGAAATAAATACCATGATGATTTAAAATTGATCTCAGTTCATTCGACAGTATAGCTTTATCCCCCATCCCCAATATCTGATATTTGCCAATCATTATCAGTTCCCCTGAGTCTGGGCGCCATGCCAACCAATGTAATAAAATATGTAGATATTTTTTAAGGTATCTCAAAGTCGAAGATCCTTTTGATCCTTCCAACAGAGCCATACATAGCCAACTAGCCACAGAAATTGAGGAGAAATACTTGGATTTTAGCACACGGTGCCATAGGCCATCATGCATCAGTGTCCTCCATAGGGTATTTACTGCCATTGCTTTGCTAAAACTGTCTAAGTTTATCAATCCCCAACCCCCATACTTCCTCGGGTGTGCAATAATCTGCCAGCTGCAAAGATGAAATGCCTTCTTTTTTCTTTTCCCATTCCATAGAAAATTAAAAACCAATCGGCGAATTTTAATTAGTATCGACGAGGGAATATTTGTCAAAGCTAGCCAATAAACTGGTTGGCTTTCCAAAACCGCCTTTAACAATACTAAGCGTCCACCCAGGGTCAGCCATTTATTGCACCAGTGACTGATGCATCTTTCATATTTAGCTACAAGCCAATCCCACTCCTCCGCTTTATACCTGCCATCCTTTAAAAAATAACCAAGATAATTAAATCCAACAGATAACTCATTTAAGTTATAAATAAAGGTAGTTTTAATAGAATCCAATACTTCCTGTTGAGTGCCAAAATGATAAAAGACAGTTTTTTGAGCATTGATCATAACTCATGTTGAGTTACAAAAACTGTTGAGTATCCTGTGAATCTCAGCCCATTCAGAGATCGAAGCTTTGGACATAATCAGGATGTCATCTACGAAAAGTAGATGGATAATCCGAATTATCTTGGAAACCTTGATTCTGGATGCTAATCCATCCTCTTGACCTTTCTTTAATGCTAGACTCAAGCTTTCCAGTACCAGAAGAAAGAGCAATGGAGATAATGGGCACCCCTGCCTGAGTCCCCTTCCACTTTTGAAAAAATCGTTGTTTCTTCGTTTATTAGAATTGCAAAAGTCGTAGATGATATACATCCCATAATCCACCTAGTTATCCTCAAGCCGAAACCGCACTATAGAAGAACCAATCGCAAGAAGTCCCAACTAATGAAATCGTAGGATTTTTTCAAATCAATCTTTAGTATGAGAGCTTCTAGCTTTTTTTCTTTTATATTGTGGATGCATTCCTGGGTTGTACCGATAACGTCAATAATTTGTCTACCTTTTAGAAACCCGAACTATTCCTCTGATAGACTTCTTGATAAGATCAGTTTAATACGATTTGCAATTATCTTCGAAATAACTTTATAACAAAGGTTACACAATGCAATCGGCCTAAAATCGCCAAAAGAAGCTAGTCCACTAACCTTGGGGATGAGCGCAATAAACGTTGAGTTTAGAGAGTTGTTCACTACGCCAGATAGTCTAGATTCCTCAACCGCCTCCAATAGATCATCTGCAACCAAATCGAAGAAAGACAAGAAGAAATCCATTGTCCAGCCATCTGGACCGGGGCTCTTATCTTTTTTAAAGCCCCTTAGAACCTCAAGCACTTCCTCCTTAGTACATTGTTTTTCTAACAACATCAATTCCTCCTCATTTACTAACCTTGGATACCTATGAACATAAGCGATCTGCTCCACGATCACATTGTGTGAGGATTATTTATAGAAAGAGATGAAATGCCTAACCACTCTTTCTTGATATCCTCCTGACCAATATGAATATTCTTCCTTTCATCTTTTATCTCCCACAGGTGCTTTTTATTCCGTCTATAGCTTGCGGACCTATGAAAATACTTTGTATTCTTGTCCCCTGATTGAATCCATATTTCCTTGCTCCTTTGCTGCCATAGCTCCTCCTCGACCACCAATAACTTGTTCCTATTTGCTTCAATAGTTTTCAAACGATCCAATGGAAAATATTTAATATGTAACTATGTATTCTGTTTTATGAGAGAAGCAATCTCCCCTTCAATATTTTCTAGTGTTTTTTTATCAGTTTTTCTCTTGCCTGCTATCCATTGTTTAACCTTGATTTTTAAATTACCTAACTTCTTTACCAGTCTAGACTGTGCTCCTTCCACCCCTTGCTCCTGTTGTGAATACCAAACCTCTCGAACCAACTCAGCAAAGAACTCTTCCATTAACAAGACCAGATAAAGTTTGAAGGGATAAACCATAGGCTTGACACATTAATCCAATTGAAAGATCATTGGCGCATGGTCAGAGATAAATGGATGCTCCACCCAAGATCTGTAGCAAGCTAAGTCCATGAGTAGCTCCTCAGATACGTAGACCCTGTCTATTCTTTTTTGAATCCCTGTCGCTCCACTCCTCCCATTACGCTAGGTTGGCAATAGCTCCGTGGAAATCACGTCCACTAAAGAATGTGTGGAAAAGAGATCTTTAAAGAAAGTCACCAATGGATCTATGATTGTCGACTCCCCCCACACTTTCTCAATGCTGGTAGATAAATTTAAGTCGCCCGCAAGAATAAAATTTCTCTGATCAAGTAGACCCTTTTCTTCCACCATTTCCTAGAACTATCTGCGGTTTATACACAGGCCATATACATTTAACAAGCATATCCTTTTCCTGTTTGGTAAGTGCAAACCTGTCAGTAAGATGCCACTTGCACAAAGATAAGGTTTTATCTCCACTATATTAGGATTCCAAGCCACCAATAGTCCTCCTGATTTCCCAACTGAACTAACTGCACTGTACATCCAAAAAGGGCATAAGGATAACATAAACTTTTGAGCCTTTTTCTCATCAACTAGTGTTTCTTGAAGGAAAATGAGATTGGTTTTTGTAGTCTCAATCAGTTTGTGCATGGAAGGCAACTTAAGGGGGCCTCCCACCCCTCTGATGTTTAGGGAGAGAAGGATCATGATTTCGCCCTAGCCAGGGATTTCATGCCTCTAAGCGCTCCTAATTCCAGAGTATTAGACAGTGTTCCTTCAAATGTTGAAGGTTAATTCCCTTGCTTCTTACGTGCACTCCTTATCTTTATGGGAGAAATTTCATAACCTAAACCTCTCGACCAAGTAGGTTTATTCCCCTGTACTTATGTTTCATTTCTTGGTTCCTTATCTTTAAAACACCCTGAACTCTCCACAGGGGCCGACCCCCAGAAAGATTGTAAAGGAACAGGACTAGTAGTAACCCTAGAAGGTTGGAGAAGAGAGGTATTCACAGGTTCCTTTACTGACTCCAATACCAAGTGATTTGTAGAGTGGGTCTCATGTAAAGCCTTTTCCAAAGAAAGCAGGGTCGATGGAAGAGAAGTATTAATGACAGTCAGATTGACTAAGCGGGTGTCATTAACAAGTATGGTTTGATCCATCTCTTCAAAAACACCGGGATGGTCACAACCAGTTATAGAGTTCATCTCTTGACTAGCCGTAAACAAAGATGGAGCTTCAGATATAGAAACAACATTACCCAAGAAATCTCTTTCCCAAGAAGATAACTTATGAAATAATGTTGGGAAAAAATATTTTAACTTACCGAGGAAAGTATCAGAAACCGCTTCCATAACATATTCATCACTCGAAACCTCACAATGACCCAGTCCCAACAACTCTGGTTCTTCTTCGCTCATGTAAAGATCCTTAGTAGTTTCCTTCAAAAATACCTCAGTCTCGGAATCCCCATGACTAGTATGGTAATCTCTGCATAAGTGTCCCATCCTTCTGCATAAGGAGCATCAGAACAGGATGTCTTGGTAGTCTAAGAGTTGAATAGAGACTTGTCCTCTCCATCCCACTTCAATAGAATCCATCAAACCTAACTGTATATCCAGCTCAACCAGCACCCTCGCCATTCGTTTACCAGACAAACACAAATTTGCTTCATCAACCTTCAAGAAACAACCCAGCAGATTCCCAATCGCCATTAATGCAGTTTTGTTCCATAGGTTTAGTGGTAAACCTGGAAGCAAAACCCATACGTGCCGGATACCAAAAAATTATGTTATTGGATCAAAACGAGTTCTACATCGCTTAAGCATCACACTGCCCCCTTCATAATCCCATAACCGGTTAAGAATGAGCTCAACGTCCTCTGGATTCCTGAAAATCAAACCAAACCACCCTACAGGGAGAGTCAAGTATTCCGACGAATACCCAATAATTGGCAGCCATACTTTCTTCATCCAGTCAGTGAAAGTGAGACTGCATTTCACCTTGTACGCAAATCTACCTACGAGTGCACACATGGAAAGTTGGCATGTTTCTTCCAGCCCCACATCCATCCCGATAACTAGATGCCTTCACACCCGCTTTGGCTTCCAAACCCTAGATGGTTTCCTATTCTTTAAACCAGTTTTTGACGTAGAACCTCTCGGTGCTTTAATATCATGGTCGTTGGGTAACGAATGAGTATACTCTTTACTGAAACCCGGAGTAGGCTTAATGAAGCAACCATCAGACTCACTGCATCCTTGCCTATGTTTTTGATCACAAAGCACACCGGTCACATAAGTTTTCACCTCCGGAGCCCTGCTAATACCAACAGAAGGAGAATGAAGGTTTGGTAATATATGTGGCGTTAGATTCAGAATCGACTTTAAGGATGGTATTAAAGGCTCTGGTAGCTGATATCCTCCATTCTTTAAGTTTCACAATTCATCCACTATCTTGAAAAGATCTTCTCTATCCCATTCCTCCTTGTTCGACGTGCTCAGGTACCCGTTGACTTCATTAGCCATAATATTTCCCTTACCACCTTAAATCAATCCCCAATCATCACTGTACACCAGTATGTTCGAGCACTGTGGGGCTAGGATTCCCGTGCCTCCTTCTGAAAGGACTTAATGATTATAATAATGAGTGCCACCAAGAAGTCAACTAGCCATGGGTTCCGACAAAGAAAACAAACAAGTAAACCCAACTATGAATCAAGAGATAGGACAAAAACTTCTTAACTTACAAAATCATTTGATTGCCCATTAATACTACTAGAACTCAAAGATAACCAACCAAAACAAGAACTCAGAAAATCCTGTCAAAAATAGCAGGAACTCATAAAACCCTCTCAAAGATAGCATAGAAATCCTATAACAACATAACACCCAAAACCAATGACTAAAAAAGGCCCAAAACCAATGACTAAAAAAGGTAAGCATCCATGGATAGCTACCACTCAGTGTTAAGTCCACTGCTAAAAAGGTAGCCTGTCAAAACACCAGTTCAAAAATCATCTCTCCTCCATCGTATACATTACATTACCTTTCATAAACTTTCATTTTCTTCTTCTTAACTTAAAACTAAGACCAAATCATGTGCATCTAATAGGATTTTGACTTGTACTTATTGCATGTTTGACTTAAGAAGTATCTTCATATGGTCATATATCTTTAAGTTGGAATTAGGTTACATATTAATATTCTTCGTGGACACAAATAAGTTTGAAACAATAATATTAATAATATTTTAACTTTTGTGTTAGATGTGTGATGTTACAAACTATTTTGCCCTGGAATTTAATTAGACATTAGAATTCTTCTTAGATCCAAATCATGTAATTTAATTTAATTTGACTTGTATTTGTTGCATGTGGATATTACAAGTTATTTTGTTATATTCATATATCTTTAAATTGGAATTCATTTACATAATAATATTCATTTTTGACTAAAAATATCATTTAGATAGAGTTAATATAATAACATTTTTATTATTTTAATAATATATAATAGTTCTCAAAAAGATATCATTTAGATAAAGTTAATATAATAACATTTTTATTATTTTAATAATATTTAATAGTTTTGATACCATATTTATGTGAATAATTTTACTAAGATTTATAAATAATTATATATCAATTAATAAAAAAATATTTTAGATGTAAAATTGTATTTTATTCTAATAACAATAAATAATTGTGATTATAAAGTTTTTATTTTTACATAAGAAATATACAAAATTATACTTTATTCATATAATAATATTTAATTATATCCAAATTACCCACCAAAAACCATTATCAATTCATGAAATATTTACTCATTTATTTTATTCGTAACTCTCTTTCTCATATTAAAGTAGATATTTGTGTCACATTAATATAGATTAAAGTTGACCAATTAAGTATCATTTAGGAACCAGTGCAATCTAAAAATTATCTTTGATCAATTTACAATTTTTTTTTTTTTGGAAAGATGCAAAGTTGTATTTTGTTTTAATAACAACAACATCTAATTATAACTAATTGATAAAAACTGTTTTTTACTATGAAAATATGTAAAATTTATTTTATTTTAATAATAATAATAATATCTAAGATTATCAAAATTTCATAATTAAAAAATTAAAAGTTTTAAAGTAAATATTTATATTTCATTAATATAAAATTTCCATTCATAATTTTCCATTAAACTATCAAAAATATTCCCCCTTTCCCAATAAAAGTAAACATATTACCATTGCTTAAGAGAAATGAAATCTCTTGGGTGAGTGAGGAATTGACACTCAAAGTCAAATAGTGTCAAAGTCAAATTTGAGTGATGCCTAAGGGATCATGACCTCCCATGATTCATCCTATGAGAACACCTATATGGTTAAATATGTTAATATGGTTTTATATTTTTTTCAGGGGATTTATTTTGCACCTTTCATTGAGCACGTGCAACTATGTTGGTGACAAGAGAAGTGCATGTATGTCATTTATGTATGTTATTTAATGATAGTGTGGTATTTTATTTAAATATATCATTTTATATTGTATGTTGGGTATTGAAGTGTATTTGTTTTAACTTTAAATAGTAAAAGAAGAATTAAATAATAAATTATAAATTGATACAATTTACTTCATAAAAGTAAAGAGGTTAGGAAAAATAATTGATCACATAGATAGGTTGATCTGTGTCAAAGTAAGTTGTAATGACCATAAATAGAGCATTTTGAGTAAATATCCGAGCTTAAAAGGGTCAGGAATATTTATAAATGAAGACCTCATCCCGGAGACCAAGCTGAATTAATGAAGGAAGTTCAAAAGGTAAAAGAAGCCAGAAAAGAAGGAAAATGAGCAATAATTAGAAATCAAAACTATTGTTAGGGATAAAGACCAAAAGGATAATAATAAATAGGAATTTGGGACACTCGAGATCATTTTTTGGAATTGTCGTGGCTTTCCATGGCGCAAAGGTCCTATGATAAGTTGGATCTCGAGTGATATTGATATTATTTGTCTAGTTGAAACTTGGGAGCATGAAGATTCTAAGGTCCCCGACATAGAAGGATTTGTCTTGTGGTCGGCATGGAACAAAAAGTCCCACCGTATAGGGATAGGAGGCATAGCTTGTTATATTAGAAAGAACATTTCTCCTCACATTCAACTTCATAAGATCGACCCTCTCAATTAGTACATTTGGATAGAAATTTCAGACACCAATGCTAAGAAGATGTATATAGCAATATGTTATTTTGCACCTATTAATTCTACTTTTTATAAGAAAAACTATCTAGATAGCAATTTTCCCTATAATAATTTAGAACAAGATATTTATAGTTTGAAAAATGAAGGTAATACCCTCCTGCTAGGAGACTTTAATGCTAGGAATGCAACTAAACAAGCTACTCTTTTAAGCATTGATTCCAACCATAATCATTTATGGCTAGATGAGGGCCTTGTTTTATCTAACAACTACAAAAGAAGCTCTGAAGACCTAATTGAGAATTTGTTTGGTACTGAGTTGGTCAAGCTCTGCAGCTTTCAAGACCTAATAATTTGCAATGGAGTAATGAAGTGGTCAAATTCCAACCATATGAATTGTATTCATGGGCTAGGTAGTAGTGTCGTAGATTATGTGATATTTGATATCCCTGTTTCCAACCAAATAACAACTTTTGACCTTTTAAATGACCATGAACTTGACTCTGATCATAAATCTTTAACCATAACTCTTAACTTTACCATGCACAGTAGTGCCATTGAAGTTAATTATGATAAGCAAAGGCAATTACGCTTTGACAAAAGTAAAGTTGACTTTTTTTTGAAGGATTTAAATAGTAAATTACATCTCCTAACTTATAAGGACAACATTGAAGAACTCTATCATAATTTTACAACTACCCTTTCCACTTCTATTAACAAGTACTCTTTCAAGGTGTCTTGTAAAAAGAATAATAGAACGACCAACCCTTGGTATGATAAAGAATGTAAAATTGCTAGGAAATCCATTAGGGACGCTTCTAATGAATCCTTAAAACTCGATAAGATCAAAACGTACAAATCCCTAATTAAAAGGAAAAAAAGGTACTATATCAATAAAAGGCAAGAGAAACTTTCACAACTATCTAAATTGGATCCTAAGAAGTTCTGGAGCCAAATTCTAAACCGCAATACTATAGAAAAAAAATATGATTCCCTTAAGGCACTGGAATTCCTACCTTAAAAGTCTTTACGAGTTCCCTAATTCCATGGACACCATTCCTATTGTCCCTACAGAGGATGAAGTTTTTTCTTTAGATGACATAGAGTTTGGGGTTAAGCGGCTTGCAAATGGTAAAGCTAAGGACATTGAAGGCTACCAAGTTGAAATTTTTAAAATCGGTGGGCCTATTCTTATCCCTCGCATACACAAGCTCTTCAATTTAGCAGTCAAGCAAGGCTTCCCTAAACCATATATGCAAAGCCTCATTGTTCCTATTTTTAAAAATGGGGATAGAAACATTCCCTCTAATTATAGGACCATTATGATTAGCCCGATTTTAGCCAAGATTTATGGAATTATTTTGGAAAAGAAGATTATCCTTTGGCTAGAAAGTCACGGTAAAAGAGCTAAAGGCCAGACCGGGTTTAGGAGATATCATTCAATTGTGGACCATCTTGTTACCTTTAGGATCATTGCAGAGGAGTTCCACAGTACTAAAACCAATCTTTTTTGTTGTTTTGTTGACTTTAGAAAAGCTTGTGACATGGTTCCTAGGAAAAACCTTTGGAATAGGTTGGAATAGATAAAAGTGCCTCTCGAGTAGAGGGTTGTTGCAATAAGGATGTATGATAACATTATTTCTAAGTTTAAAAACACTGAGGGTTGGTCGAAAGAGATTAACTGCAATATTGGATTCAAACAAGGTTGTCCCTTGTCCCCTACCCTTTTTGGCATATACATTGACAAGTTAGAAGATTGCTTGGGAAAAACAGGTTGTGTCGGCCCTACTCTCACTGGTATACTCATCAGTCTTCTTCTTTATGTCGATGATATTGTTCTTATGGAAAGGATTCCCCATGATCTTGAAAACCAACTAAGAATCCTGGAGGATTTTTGCTCCAATATGGGTTTGACTGTTAATACTGATAAGACTAAGGTCATGATTATTAAATCCAATAAGATCACTTATGATACCTACGTATATGACAAAAACAACTTGGAGGAAGTGACTTCATACAAATATCTTGGAATTGATATTCACCACAAGCTCAACTAGAATTATAGCATCGAGAAAAGGATTATTAGGGAATGGAAAGCTTATTATGGGCTTGAAAACAATTGTAAATTAGTCGATCTTTGGATTTGGGATAAGAAGAAACTCCTCTTTGAGACTTACACCTATTATTTTTTATGGATGTGAAGTTTGGGGCTGTAGTATCTCTCGTGAATCCTGGAGAAAGATAGAGAAAATAAAAAAGAATTTTATAACCTATAATCTCAAAATTAAAGGAAATTCGCCCTATCCCATCCTCCTCTTAGAAACAAGCCTCTCCCCCATTGAGATAATGACTATGACTAGATACCCAATGTATAAGAACAAGTTAAACAACATGGAAGACAAGAGGCTTCCTAAAATTGCTTCAAAATCGACTCGTAACCACCATCGACTCAAGCGATGATGGCATAAAGATGCTTGGTCTTGGATAAACTATTGGGGAATCATGGAAAACACCATTTTATAAAATAAAGATACTATTAAAAATATCATCAAATCAAAATTTAAGGAGAAAATGTGGTGTGATAAAGAGTTAGAGGAAAAAAGAAAATCAAGGTATTATAAGGATGTAATCAACCCTAATCTAGAAGATCAAAATTATCTATCTATTTTGACAAGTGTAAAGAAAAAAAGTAAGCATTGCTAGGATAAGAACAAATTGTCACAAGCTCCATAGTGAAACTGGGCGTTGGTCAATTCCTAAAACACCATGGGATGAAAGAGTGTGTCACCTTTGTGACACTAAGAAGATTGAAATGAAAAGCACTTTCTCTTAGATTGTCCAGCCTATACCCAGATTAGACCTCATTTTCAAAATATTTGTCACTCTACCAACCTTCCTAACCTCTTAACTCAACAAAACTATGGTGATCTTAGAAAGCTTATCTTAATGCTTTTCAAGCACAAAAACAAAATTCTAAAGAATCACAAGTAATCACTTACCCTCTTAAGGTTTGATATACCAATTTGGTCTTAGTGGACGTTAATCATCATTATCATTAGTAAATAATTTTTTTTTAATTTATAAAAAAATTGTTAAAAATTCTAATTTTATTTTATTATGAAAATTTTAATTATAAAAATTGTTTTTTAAAATTTCGGTTCTTTTAAAGAATTTAAATAATGGAAATTTAAAAAAATAAATAAATCAAAACAAAATTTTATAAAAAAAAAATTAAAAAATTGAATTTATACTTTGTAATTAAAATATAATTGTTGCTAAGAAGGCGTTAAGGTTTTGGTCATCTTGAGAGTTCTGCGGAAACCTTAGATCTCGGCACTATTTTTAGAGGTCGTGAGGCCCGCTGCCATGTCAGGGGGAGGCCTCGATCCTCCTCTAGAACTTGATCTCGATGTTGAATCCTTTAGGAAATTGGTGGGCTCTTTGGCCAAACCCACTCATTCGTGATTCATCAAACAACTGAATCAGATCCAAAAATAAGTCTTCCTCACGTCTCTACTCACTGCAAGGCTCTATATCTAGCCAATAAAGGTTTAATTGGTTAGTTTACAAGACTTTTTCCCTCCCCTCGCCAAATGGAATCTTGGGTGGCAAGGAACTGGTGTTGGCCCTTGACCAAGTTGAGAGGTCCTTGGTCAAGTTTGACCTATTTTGGGACTTCGATAGCCTGTCATAGGAGGAGCGCAAGACGAAGCAGAGATCGCAGGATCTCGGTCCCTTTTGGGTCCTTTTTGGGATTTAGGATTATGTAACGGGTATGGGATGTCGGCCCATGGGTTTACCCATGTTTAGGCCTATTTTGTAATGTATATATAGATGTCTAGGCAATCCGAGGATATATAGAGAATACATCTATGTGATGTTAGACAAATGGCTAAGTGCTAGATCTATGTGATCGAAGGATTGTAAGATCTTTGTGCATACTGTGTGAATCTTGCAAAGCTGAGTGCAAGTGACTGTAGAAGGCTTAGTGTTGTAACCTAGCTCGGGGAAGGCGGATCTGGCGAGGTGCGCGCAAATCTACTGTCCTATGTGGAGTAGGATTTTGTGGCTCTGTGCATGTAACTGATTGACTGAAGACAATAAAGAAGAAGAGTTGGTGGACGTAGCCCCAGGGTGGGGGTGAACCACGTAAATGTTGTGTTGTCCTACTTTGTCCGATGTCTTGATATGTTTATGTCTTTACTTGCTAAGTTCTTTGATATAGATAGATAAATCTACTTATGCTTTATGCTAATGATGTATATGGATGTAGATCTGACCTATGTGAATGTGCTTAGTGCTTCAATCTGCTAGATTTAATCTACCTCTTTATGATAAGTGCTTAGATACAACATATCTGAGTGAATGATGCAATGCTCTGTTTTATCTGCGTAGTAGAATAGTGGTAAAATATTAATGAACTATCGGTGCTAAGTGCTCTGTTAATTATTACAATCACAGATTTGTGTCCAAGCTAAGGTTGCAGACACCTGAGTCCTACAACCACCCATGCCTCTACCTCAGGTGAGACTTCATCTGCTTCGCAGGTGTTTCCGAAAGGGCCGTGTTGACGGGCGAAAATGACCGTCCGTCAACTGGGAGAGTGGAACCGGTCCGGGGTTGTCTAAATAACCCAAGCCGTTTGGTATGGACCACCCTGACGAGTTTAACGACTTCGTTGGTCGCTCGAAGGTCTCGCAAGGAAACCGAAGAGAAAGTGATTTAAGCTAAATGATCTAAACTAAGGAAACTAGAAACTAATAAAAACTAACTAAAACAAACTAACTAACTAAATAAAAGAAATTAAACT
>JASDQU010012752.1:75901-94425 GCA_032191745.1 Picea mariana | reverse complement strand
GCCATATTTTTACTTTCAACATTTCTTGCCACCTTAAATGCATTCTCCAATGATTTGGGTTCCCAAAGGCGAACCTCATGTTGAATGTTATCCTTTAAAGTTCCTATGAATACATCAATCAAGTGCTCATCTAGAATATATGTTACCTTTATATTCAATCTTTGGAAGTTCTCAACGTGCTCGGTAACTGAACCCTTTTGCTTGAGATTTATCAATTGGATAAAGAAGGTATTGCTCCTTGTATCCTCAGAGTGTGCTATCATTTCTTCCATGAAAATTGTCCAAGTGACGAGTGATTTGCGATAACAAAGCCATCAATACCATACAAATTGATTGGGTTCTAAATATAAATAAGCAATTCATACCTTTTGTGTATGTGGCACATTATGTAGATCAAATAATTGCTCCATCTGAAGTATCCATGTGATTGGGTCCTTGCTATCAAACTTCCTCATATCGATCTTAGGAATGTGGTTGGTCTTCAACCCAAAGTTAGAGTTTCTCCATTCTTGATTCAACTTCCTTGTTTCCTCATCATGAATTTCATGGGATGCATTTTCACTTTCAGGTGTCTTCTCTGTTACGAAAGTTTTCAATGCTTCCATGATATCCTCTTTTAAACCATCCATCTTTGCCTCCAACTTAGCTTCCATCTCTTGTATTTCATCTTTTGTTACTATCTTCTTTTGTAAATCATTTTATGTACCTACGCATGTCTTCACCTTCATCAAGAGTCCAAGGAGGATTGTCTGGAGGATTATTTGGTGTAGAAGTTCCCTTTTTGGGTGGCATGTTGGCCAAGTATCACTTTTGAACCTTGATTTTGAGGTGCTTCTGCTAGGCAATCTTTCTTCTGTTGTATCTCCCAAGTTTTGGGCCTTCTGGGTATGAAAATTTCTTTTATGTAGTTCTCTGATATTTATTCTCTGCAATTCCATAGGTCTGATCAAAATTGGATGTGCCAATTGGAATTTACGGTAACTTCCCCACAACTTGCTGATTTTTTTCCTTTCCAGAAGATCTCACTTGTATAGCGTACCCCACACAAAATAATTGATATTAAATTTTTAAACTCGTACCAGAAATACTACAGACTATCCACTATCCAATGAAACTAGTCCCACTCAATTTGGATACTCTAGAAAGAAGTTATGATTGTTTTACCTGGAACACCTTCTTGAGACTAGTCAGATACCCTATCTTCCACAGGGTGTATCTACAAATGTGAGATGACCCAGAAGATGAAAATTTTACCACAGATACCTTACTAATTTCTATGAATATCCTCTGGAGTTTAGGTTTTGAAACGTTATAGAAAAAAATTTATAGCGAAAATTCCGCAATGACTCAGTTCAAGATGATTCTAGAACCCTATCTTGTACAGGTTGTATCTCTGAAAGTATAAGGCCTCAGGAGCTGAAATTTTAACCCAACGTACCTTGATCCGTCTACTAAATAGCCACCAAGATTTTCCTTCTGAAACATTGAAAAAAAAAATTTATAGCGAAAATGCCAAGGTGTCTCAGATGTAACAACGAAACCCCAAGACCTTGAGCTCTGATACCATATGTTAAGAACCAAATATCAATATAGCATAGAAAAACCTCAGAATAAGTACTCAACGCCTTGAAAAAGAGATAATTTAAGATAATAAGCCTCTTTGAGGGGGCAACCTCCTTTTACCCCACATAAATGTTCAAGTACAAGATGATTCCAAATGAAAATGTCTCCTTGGTATATATAGGAGACTAGGAGGTATAGTTACAACTAAAGGAATAAAGCCGACATAAATAAAAGAACATTACTAATGTAATATGCCCCAATTAAGGGGTGATGAGCCAATATGAGGGCTTAACATTTTGGATGCAAATCTAAAGCCGAGGCCCTTAGAAATATTATCAAACTAGCAAAACCCTCTTTAATTTTGCTCCAGGAGATAGAACTCCTTATACTATTTAGGAAGGGAATAATTACTCTATACTTTATAGGAATAGATAGGATATGTTTAGGTCGAAGAACAAGATTTATTAGTATGTATAGTCCTTTAAGATTTCAGAGTTGGACAAAGATGGATGAATTCAATATCATCCAAGAAGGGAAAAAAGTTTTGAAACATAGCGAAGGAGAAGCAATAAGCTCCAATGGTGCCTCAGGAGGTATTTTGACGCTCTAGGACACCACATGTGTAGATGTAGAGGTAACTTAATGTTCACAAAATTGGATCCTTTCTGTTTTGATATGTAAAGAAACATAAATTAAGGTTTTAATAATTAATGTATATATGCTCATTTGATATATGGAAAATATAGGTTGTTGGAATTCAATATGTGTTGTGAAAGAAAATATATATCTCCCACCCTGTATTGTAGCTAGTGTTTTCAACACAATTTTGCACAATTCAGAAAAAGGGAGGGAAACATTGTCTACGACCCTATGTGGGAAAGACTGGAGGATCTCCTCTCGGACTTGGATTTAACGAATATCAATCCCCTTAAAGGAAAAAACACTTGGATTAACAAGCATCCAGGGCCTAGTCACATTGGAGCCCATCTAGACCAATTCCTAATCCATAGTGACTTATTCCTATCCCAACTTTTAATCTCTTCTCCAATCATTCCTTCTGCTCTCTCTGATCATAAACCCCATCACTCTCTCTTTAGATCTTCCTCAAAATTTTGGGCTAATTCCCTTACATTTTAATCTACTTTGGCTCCATCAGGAAGAAGCTATCTCCATGGTCAAAGCTACTTGGAATCATTACATTTCAAGCTCCCCCAATTTTGTTTGGGAGTCCAAGATTCAATCAGTCAAGCGGGCTCTTAAATCCTGGGCCAAATCCTCATTTATCTCCCCTCTCCATGACAGATATAATAGGCTCCCAGATCTGGAATAAATTTGGTTTATAATAGAGGAAACTAAAATCATATATGCAATCCTCCAAAAAGAAAGAGAGGCTTATCAGAAGGTACATAACGCCTTTCAGAAAGAGGAGGAAGAATGGTGGCTTGAATCACATAGCTTATGGCTTAAGTCAAGGGACAATAATATTTACTTCTTTCATAAACAATCTTAAGCAAGATGAAAAAAAAACTCAATAAGAAAAATTCAGACTGAAGATGGACAATCAATTGAAAAATTTGATCAGATAAAAGAGGCAGTAGCTCGACACTTTAAAAAGATGTATACATGAGAGGATGAAGAGGATGTAGGCACATGCACCCAATAAATGTTAGACAACATCCCTCACAGTATCACTAAGGAAGAAAATGAAGTCCTGAACGGGGAAATATCAGAGGAAGAAATCATTCAAATTGTATGGAGCCTAGAACAGGATAAAGCTTCTGGACCGAACGACTTCTCCATCCATTTTTTTAGATTCTTTTGGGAAACAATCAATTTTGATCTTAAAAGAATGTTGAATTATTCTCTAAAGAATAAAAAGGTGGGTGATGCAACAAATTTAACTTTTCTGGCCCTTATACCAAAAGAAGTGAACCCCTCCTCTTTCAACAGGTTCAACCCCATATCCTTGTGCAATTTAGCCTACAAAATCCTAACCAAAATCATTGCATGTAGGATTAAGTCGTTGTTTTCAAAACTCATTTTAGATAATCAAGGGGATTTCATGGCTAACAAGCACATAGTAGACAACATAATCCTTGTATAGGAAGCCATTTACAATAGTCAGGAAAATAAGGAAAAAGCAATGGTAGTGAAACTAGACATGGCTAACGCCTTTTATAGGGTAAGGCACTCCTTTCTCTATGCAGAGCTTAAGAAGTTTGGCTTCAATGAAACTATAGATTGGATTAGAGCCTACATAAGATCCCCATGGATAGCACCAATGGTAAATGGTAGACCAACCCACTTTTTTCAAATCAGTAGAGGGCTTCAACAAGGATGTCCTCTATCTCCTTTGTTATACATTATAATGGAAAA
The DNA here is from genome assembly GCA_032191745.1 of Picea mariana. NCBI lineage: Eukaryota > Viridiplantae > Streptophyta > Pinopsida > Pinales > Pinaceae > Picea > Picea mariana. Next base: position 90,486 of record JASDQU010012752.1, on the reverse strand, counting down.
ATCTCTCAATTGGAAGTTGGAACATGAAAGAAGAATAGGAAGGCTATCGGGTCTAAGTTTCACGCAAGGGGTTAAAGCTATAAACCACTCTCAATTATCCAATGACACCCTCCTTTTGGGAGCAACCTCATCAATCATAGCTAAAATATTAAAAGGGATTCTTCATAGATTCTTGATTGCTTCGAGCGTGAAAATCAATTGCAACAAAATTCAGATCTATGGTTGGAACATTCTAGGGGTCCAACTATAGAACATCTCCAAAATTATGGGCTTCCCCTACTCAAAAAATTGGACTACTTTCAAATATTTGGGTATTCATATTTCTCTCAAGAGGCCTAATTCTCAAGCTTGGCAAGAGGTTCTTAGCAAAATGACTTCTCGTATTTAGCAATGGGGAACTAGGTGGCTCAACCCAACAAGTAAAATAATTTTAATAAAGTCAATATGATCTTCTCTGACCATTTTTCAATGTGCAACTCTCTTGGAACCTAAAGGAGTTATATATCAAATTTCCAAAAACATCAGATGCTTTCTTTGGGAAGGAAAGAAGACAAAATAAAAAAACGTTTCACCTTATCAATTGGCATACAATTTGTTTGGATACAGACAGAGGTGGATTCACCATAATAGATCTACCTCTTATGAATATCTCTTTGGGTGCAAAGGTTTATTGGAGATTGGTCTCTGGTCCGAGTGAATGGTGGAAATATGTGCTCTTTTCCCATTATCTCAATGGCTCTTGGCTTTGATGCCTTGATTATCCTCTCCCAAACTCCAAAGGATATCCTACATGGATATTAATCAAAGCTACAACTCATTTAATTCAGTCTAATCTGTCATGGCTCGTGGGTAATGGATGGACTATCAATCTCTAGAATGATAGTATAATGGGGAAATCTTCGCTCGACTCTCAAGATGATATGCACTCCCTCAAAACTTGGGGCATAAACAATGGCATATGTAAATTCTCAGACATTTCTGTTTGGTCTAAAAATAGAAAATGGATGGGATGGTGTTGGACAAAAATTTTAGATGCAATTTTGAGAAATATCTTAAGGGTTGAGGAGTGCACAGTAAAGGCACATTCAAGATCAGAGTGCGTAGTAAAGGCACATTTAGGATCGAAGTGCGCAGTAAAAGCGCATTTGGTAACACATAAGAAGATAAATAAAGGAAATAAAGCAAGGAGATAAAGTAGGAAAAGCAACATGCAGGCTAAAAGGAAGGAAAAACAACATGCAAGCGTGAAGGCAAGAAAATCATGCACGAACTATGTGTTGTCATGAGTGTAATGAGTCATAATGAGTTGTCATAGGGTTTGGGGATAAACTAGTAGGGTTTTGAGCCCTAAACTCTGTGTATAAATATGTAATGGGTCAAGGAAGAATAGGTTGTTTTTTGTTGGGAAGAATAGGTTGTTGTTGTTGTTGATGATGATGATGATGTTAATGGTGTTGCTGATAGAATAGGATGTGAATGAGAGAGAGTCTATGTCTGAAGGTTTAGGGGAAATTTTGCAGAGAGAGGCTTGCACTAAAGAGCGGATATGAAGGATGGGGCATGATGTCATGATGTATCTATTGTAGTGCAGTGCACAAGCCTGCTATGAATTGCACGAAGAATAATAAAGAATCCAACCATTGTGGACGTAGCCAAAGGATTGGGTGAACCACGTTAAATTTTGTGTCTGAATGTGTATTTTTATGTGATTGCTCATGCATGTTTTGTTTATGCATGATTAGATCTATCTCTATTGATTATATGAGTGATGTGCAGTAATTATAAATGTTCCAGTGATTGGTCCATGTCGCAGTCTGCATTATAATTGAGTTTACCAATTAATCAAAGGATAAGAGACACAAAATATTGTGCACGGGGTATATGAGTATCAATGAACATGTTGATGACCTCACATCCCCTCATCCCTACAGAAACTTGGTTCCTGCAATCCCAGTAGATACCTCAGGTGAGACTTCACTTGCATGCAGGTGATGTCGAAAGGGCCAGTATCTGAAGGGTTTTGTTGGTTAGATAACTTGAACCTAGGGTCTTACAAACACACGCCAACAAATGGAAACAAATATCTCATCCAACGAACCTTACCTCCTCTAATTCATCCTTATATCACCACCTTGTTGGTTGCACCCAGATTGATGTCTCCAGTAGTGATGAGCATTGTTGGGGAACAAAGAATTATTCGATGAAAGCGGGATATCAAAAGCTCCTCTCACATTGCCCCGAACCACTACACTCAAGGATATGGGGCAAAATCTAGCATAGTGACCCCCTTCCAAAGATCAATGATTTATGTTGGGTTATGGCTCATGGGAAGCTTCTAAGGATTGAAAACCTTAAAAAAAGTAGCATGGGCAGTCCATCCAGGTGTGAGTTATGTAAAGGAGCAAGTGAAACTACCCATCACTTCTTCTTTGATTTTCCTTTCTCCAAGTAAGTTTGGGAGCTTCTTTATCGAGGCCTTCAATCCAAATATTCTCCCCCTCTCAATTGGAACGAAATGTTTCTAAATTCGAAACAAAGCTACTCAGGCAACTTTAGTCACAAACCAATCTTCAAAAGGATCTAGAAAGCAGTGCCTAAATTTATCTGTTGGGAAATATGGTTAGCCAGAAATAAAGAAATCTTTCAAATAGATAGCAGTCATCATTGATCAGACACATGACAACACATCGCCGCCGCGTGTCAACTAAACGTACCACTTGGCACATATCATGCCCTTCACTTGTGTTTTCCTTTAATTCGCAGTGAGAGTCTCTATATGTGGAATGTGGAAATTTAGGAAGCAATCAGCCGTATCAACTCCCACGACGATTTATCATGTGGAACCGCAGGGAAGCGCACGAACTACATCACCTCACCAGGTTAAACAACACAAGCATGGATATCAGACCTCATTCTTCATTCAATTTAGGCATTTTCTGCTTTCATAACTAGATTTTGATCTCCATCCGACTTTCTGAATGTATCAGTGCTTACCTTGCACACAGGGTGTTTGGGAAAACAATGTGGAGACACAACAAAGTGCCATGCCAGTTCTCAACTTGTGAATCCAAGGTAATTAAGGAAGTTGCGAGGACACGACATTGTGAATTGGAAGCCCAAAAATGTAAACTTGCTCAACTTGAAACTAAATTGGAGGAGTAGGATCAATGGCATGACAAAGAAAACAAGCATCAATATCAGAGTAGTGAATAAGTAGGCTAGACAAATATGTTTTCTTTGACATGAGAACAAAGAAACTTTTCAGACTTTGATGCATCAACATGTAATTCCACAATCCCCTATCTCTTCACAGGGCTCCAAGGCACAAGAAGTGGATCAAGAAATTCAACCCTTACATGAGCAACCTATGGAAACATAATATTCATGGATAGTGGACACCACTCTTAAGCTACGTTAATCAAAGTTTTATGCTTTGTAAAGTAATCTTTCTGTTTGTAAGAATATATACATGGCATAAGGATAGTCTTTTTCATGACCAAGTAGAGATTTTATAATGGCCAAAGCATGAACTTTCTCTTTTTAGCCAGATAACCTTCCTTTTCGAAATCTATGTATATCTTTGTTAATTCAACCTATGCTGCAACTTCTTTTTTTAATGCAAAAATAACCATTTCTATTAAAAATATATATATACTCAAATATAAATATATAAAATTCATCTCAATGACTTAAAAAGAGGTTCTATAATATAACTCCTAAGATTTTATATATATATATATATATATATATATATATATATATATATATATATAACAATTTGGAAGACTAATGTACGATGCATCACTACATTACCGATGTATCAAAGGATGGTTCATCAAATAGAATTGCAAATGTTTTTAGATGCATCACTACATTACCGATGTATCAAAGGATGGTTCATCAAATAGAATTGGAAATGTTTTTGGATGATGTTTTTTTAAAATCTATTGTTATGGATGCATGATTTTGTTATGCATGAATGATTTCTGTTTTGATTGGAATGATTGATGAAGGATGTTTGTACTTTTTCAGAATAATATTTTAAGTCAAATATCCTCTTTTCAAATACTATTTTGAGCTTTTTAGTGTTTGGCATGGATATCTAAGATCTTAATTTAATGCTAACTACCTTTTCTCAAAGAAAATTATGATTCATGGGAGAGTTTTGGAGTAATCACAATCTTTGAAATTTTTTAAATTTAGTATGTTGATAATTTTTTATATTATTACAGATTTATTTTAATTTTATAAATAATTAAAAAAAATTAAACGTTTTATCATTTTAAATTTTGGTATGATTCATGGGAAAGTTTTGGAGTAATTACAATCCTTTTAATTTTTTTAATTTATCATGTTGATTATTTTTTATATTATTATAGATTTATTTTAATTTTATAAATAATTAAAAAATATTAAAACGTTTTATAATTTTTGGTTTTTTTTTTTAAGGTTTTATAATTTTAAATTTTTGGTTTTTTATTATTCAAATTTTATGATGAAATTTTTATTTAAATTGTAATTTTAGATAGCTGAAAATCTCAATATAATTATGTATAATAAATGTTGAATAAATTATCAATAAAAAATGTTTGTATTTTTTTTATCTTTCAAAATTATTTTTACTATTTTCTAATAATATTTTAAGTGAAATATCTTCTTTCTCAAATTTTATAAATACTATAATCCTTGATGCTTAAGCTTTTTCTTGTTGAACATGAATTTTGAACCTAAAATCCATAATTTAACCTCAACAATCTTTGGTCATAGAAAGGGATTTGGAGTAACAACAAACATTGAGAGAAATACTTGAATTGATCTATAACTTGTCATGGATATTCCATTTAAATAGTTCATCATAATATATCTTATATTGCTCTACAATCCTTTTTACTATGCAGTATCCTATTGAAGATTGCAAACTTAATATTTCTAACTTTAACAGAGAAAATTATTGAAATAAGTTGAAAATAGAAATGAAAGAGACAAACAATAAAACACCATCCACACAATGAATAGAAGATGTACCATGAGAAAACTTGATATGGGAAAACTTAGCTAGAAGGTGAGGTCTATGTTCTGCTCTTTTCCTTGGAATTATGAAATGCAAGTACAAAGAAAGGGGCACTCACTATGGAGATGTCATGTACATTGTGGTTGATATGGCTGCTACAATATCTCATTTTTCCTTTGATATCCTTCTATATCCCACTCTCAATGCTCTTCTATCCTATGGAACAATACTCAATACAATAAGAATGAAACCCCTACCTTTCCTAGCGGCTTAGATTTAACATAGCCTAATAGTCCTCTAAGGTTAGGGTTAGGGTTTTTGCATGCCTCAACCCCCAATTATTTGTTAGAGTTTTGGACCCTCTAGAATAATCTTGAAATTCCACATGTGACTAGCTCCACATGTGTGAGTAATGGAAGGTAATGTGGCATCCACTCAGTACCAAGTGGTCAATAAGATAGGTCAACTTGCTAGAGGCACAACTTCTACATATAAATATCGATTGAGGTGATTTTCATGTTGTTGGAAAGCTCGAAGTGTAGAACAACGTTGAGAGGCTAGGAGCTACGATCACAAAAGTTTGACCCCAAAAATGACTATTTAAGGCCTCAAACAATATTTGGAAGGTTTTGGACCCCAAATCTCCAAAGTGAGACCTACCCTTGAAATAGGTCCTATAAGTCAACAACTCTAACTTTTCCACCTAGAAAGTACCAAAATAGATGAAAAATTATATGATGATCCATTTTGGGATCATACCTACCCATTTAAGTAGGATTTTGGTCCCCAAAATATTTTACTAAAGGAGGTGGGGAAAGTTTCCTTCTAACTTCTCCTTGGACTACCATTTGGCTTTTATTAGAAGTTGTATTTTTATCCCAACCTACAAAAGTTTATACTACCCATGTTTGATTGTTGTAGAATTCTTATGTAAAACTATATCTTCTACTAACTTTTCCTTTTCTAAGTCCTCTATGGTAGGTAAGACTTTTTCATCATTTTCCTAATCCAACATGGAAGGCTCATAGAGTTCCAAATTTTCTACATTCACTACTGAGTAAATGTGCATATATGGGGGTAGATTGAGTCTATAAGCATTATCACCCACCTTCTCCAACACTTCAAATACAACCTTGGTTTTCTTACAAGGACCTTGTAGCATTTCTTTGTTCAGATACAACTAAACTTTGTCTCCCACCTTGAATGTTTTCTCAATCCTATGTTGATCGCGCAGGCCTTGTACCTTTCTTGAGACATTTTCAATGTCTCCTGTGCTTGCAAATGGATCTGCTTGATCTTATCAACAAAATTTCAAGCCTTAAAATGCTTCTCTTGTGTTTTCTTCCTTCACTCCTTCTTGTTGTCCATATACAAAATCTATGGATGAAGGTGGAAAATACCCAAAACAAGTTTTAAAAGGGAACTTATTGGTAGAAGTATGTACTGTTATGTTATAAGAGTGTTGAATATAAACCAAATTTGTGTCCCATATCCTTAGATTCTTCTGATTGTAACCCCTCAAAAGACGAACCAATGTCATTTTCACTACTTCTCTTTTCCCATCTATCTGTGGATAGAAATATGTTGATCTCTTCAACTTGGTGTCCATCTTCTCCCAAAGTATATTCCAAAAGGAACTAAGAAATCTAGTATCTATGTTTGAGATGATGCTCTTTGGTATCCCAAAGTGAACCCAAACCTTTTCAAATAACACCTTTGCTACATATTGTCCCTTGATGGTCTTTTTACAAGGCATAAGAATGCACATATTGCTAAACCTGCCAATTACCACAAACATATAATTATGTCCCTTCCTGGTTCTTTGAAAACCACTCACAAAATCCATGGAGATGCTCTCCTAGGGTCTAATCGGTATAGGTAGGGGATAATAAAACCTTGATTTGTGTTACTAGGCTTGCTGGTACAACAAAGTATGCATCCTCTAATAAGTTGAGCTACATCTTCTTGCATTATAGGGCAATACACATAACTTTGTAAGTTTGCAACTACCTTCCCAACACCGAAATGCCCTGCAACTTTGGAAGTGTGAGACTCTATGATATGATGCAATATTTTACCTTTATGAAGACAAGGCTTGTCTAACTTGTTAGCAACCCATCCTAGAGATGATATTTAGTCTTACCATCACCTTATTCTACATGAACTTGGTCGTATAATGGTCGAAATTCCTTTTTCAAGTCCTTATCTTTTGTGTATGCCTATTTGTGTGCATCATGGGTGAAAGGCTCCATGTGCATAAGAGTTCCCAAATTTGTGATCTTGTGTGTGGGTGGCCTTGAAAGAATGACTTCCAACTTATTAGTGTTTCCATTCTTATATTTCACGATTATATGAAATTGTTGTAAAAACCCCATTCACTTGTAGTGTTTGGTTTGTTGAAGGTTACTTTGGGCCTACAAATACTATAGTGGTTGGTGATTAGTGTGGATGATGGTATCCTTTCCCATTAGATTTTTCTTCCACTTCTTCATAGCTTAAACCAGAGCATAGACTATATTCAAGTTTCTTGTCATATGTAGGGTAGTTTAGGACTCCCCCATGAAACATTTCAGAATGATATCATATAGGCTTACCTCCTTGCATCAAGACCACTCCCATAGCATATCCACTTGCATCCATCTCCACTTTGAAAGGATTCTACAAATCAGTCAATGCAAGAATTGGTGTTTGACTAATCTTTCATTTTCATCTCAACAAAATCCCTTTTTTTATTATTTCTCCAATGGAAATTCTTATCGCTTATTGTTATGGCACAGATTGGTGTAGCTACTACTGAAAACAATGCTATGAACTTCCATACGTATTTTGTTTCCCTGAAAAAGATCCTAACTTTAGTGACATTTGTAGGATTATCCATTTGAAAATGGTCTTGATCTTGGTGGGATATATCTTGAGTTCCCCTCCACTAATCACATACCCTAAATACACCAATGACGTTTAGGAAAATTCACATTTCTTAATATTTTCCAATAGTTGATGGTTTTTCAGAGTCTAACATCTACACGAGATGTGAGATATGCTCTTCCTAGTTAGATCTATCAAGGTCCAACATATCATCTAGGTACACTATTACAAATGAATCTAAAAAGGGACACACTACATCATTAATCAAACACATAAATGTAACTAGTGCATTCCATAAACTAAAAGGCATTACCAACCATTCATACAGATCTTGCCTTGTCCTGAAGGCATTCTTCTAGGTGTCTTTGTATTTGAATTGTACTTGGTTGTATCCCTATTTGAGATGCATTTAGGTGAAGTAGTTGGCATGCTGCAACTAATATAGCAAGTCATTGATCCCTGAGAGAGGATATCAATTCTTAAGGGTGGTATTGTTCAAAGCTATGTAGTCGATACACATTCTACAAGTCCCATCCTTCTTATGTACTATGATGATAGGTGACCCATAAGGCGAGGTACTTGATCAAATCACTCCCCACTCCAATAACTATTGCAACTATTTCTTCACTTCATTTGCTTTCAAGGTGGACTGTATATACAACCTAGAGTTAGGCAACAATTGTATCTTGTGCTCCACTTCCCTTTTAGGTGGCGTTGATGTTATTTCCTGACACCCATCAACTAGGTGATTGGGGTGAATATTTGAACCTATTTTTCTTTCAAATGGAGACCAAATTTTCAAAATTTGGAAGTGTCAAATAACCTTCACCTATTTATGATGAATACCCAACAATTTTTAAGAATTCAGAATCAATGTTGTGGTTCTTCTTCACATAAGGCCAATAGGGATGGTTTTTGTTTTCAATAAAAGAGAAGAAAATAAAAATATGTCAAAAACAAGGGCATTGCTTGTGTCCATATTCTCGCTAAATAGCCCTATGTTTTAGCTTCGTCCAACATTTTATGGAATCTAAAACAAAGATCATACCCAAGATATGCCAATTTTCTCCCACATTCTGCAATACCCCCAACACTTAGTCATTTTCACTTATGCTAAATGACCTCACTCCTATCTGTACTATTGTCCCATATTTAGTCATTTTTCTTTCTCTCCTTACTTAATCATTTTTTCTATCTTACATTACTCTCTTAAACCCTCCATACTTAGATGTTTTTATGTTCTCTCTTGTGTAGAGTGTTGAATTTTCTGATTTTCAGATCTGATAATTATTGCTTTATGATTTAAATGCTAATGTTATCATAGAATAATTACACACTGAAAACCTCAACAAGACTTAGCGAACTTGATGAGAGGTTATTGTAAGTAAATATTATATCAGATAGTAGCATTTAAAACATAAGGCAATAATTATGAGATTTGAAAATAAGAAAATTTAACATGGTATCAGAGCTAGTTAAAAGCTTTCAGTGCCAGAGCTAGTATAAGTCTTTTCTGGAGCTAGTTAAAATATTTCAGTGCCAGATCTGATAGATCTGCTTCAAATCTTTTCTTTTTTGCAATTGTAAGGTCGCGGTCATGAGCATCATGTGCACACGGAGCAACCACATTCCCTTTGGTCATGATTTTCCTAATTACAGGGTGTGACCACCTTAATGATTGCACTACATAGTGTGACCAGCTCTGATACCATGTTGAATTTTCTAATTTTCAGATATGATAATTATTGCCTCATGATATTGTTATCATAGAATAATTACACACTGAAAATATCAACAAAAACCTCTCATCAAGTTCGCTAAGTCTTGTTGAGATTTTCAGTGTGTAATTATTCTATGATAACAGTATCATAAGGAAATAATGATCAGATATGAAAATCAGAAAATTCAACAACCTTGCATATCCTTACCCCCGCACAACCAAACCTCCCTTCATACATGAACTAAGGTTTTAACACTTAGTTTATTTTTCAATATTTACTGGGTTTTACTATGCAGAAATTCCCTCCCACATACCTTCCTCCATACACACTTACCTCAACACTTAGATTATTATCCAAACTAAGTGTTATACTCTCCTATTTATTCACACACATTCATTTTCCTATTTATCTATAGGTATTTTAGTTTATTTTCCCAATATATTATTTCATGAAATTGTTTTCCTATCTCATATATTTTCCTAAGTTTTATTCCCCTCCCCCATTATTTGGCATATTGGGACACGTGGTAGTGAAGTGGACCTACCCTCAGGTGACACTTGGATGGTATGAGTTGGACACAAATTATTGGGCAGTGACTTGGCATGATGACTAGGTGATGGGGTCGCAACCAAAAGCTATACTATGCACAAACTATACAAGGTTCGATGGTTCTCTCTACTTCACACACAAATGATATGAGATGTCATTTTCTTTATAAACATGTAATTGGTATGCTCCCACAATGCATGTGGGATAAATAAGGAGGATTTTCAAATCAAGGGCCAAGATTCACATGGAGAATTGATCAATGGTTGTTGAGTCTCTATTTTTCGAAGGTCATAACATTTGATCCCGATGTACAAATTGAACAAACTAGAGCTTGTTGGAAATCTAGAGACATTAAGAACAACTTGGAAGTGGTTTCCATGACTAGAATGAGAGCTATCTAGCTCAAAAAATTAAATTATAATTGAGACTATTTTTTTTTTTTAATCTTGGCAACAAGTCATTTTTGAAAAATGGTTTATTAAAAGAAGTTCATGAATGTTTGTAGTGAGTCCCAAATTGAGGCACAAATATTTAAGTTTAAATTTACAAAGGGATTTAAATATTCATTGATATTTTATTAAAAAGAATCTATTTAATAATTATACTCGCTCCGGATGAGGTGAAACCTAATGGTTTAACCATTAAAATAATATATCAAGGATTGGCTCAAAAAGTTATTAATGAGACAACTGAATCTGAATAACTAACAGGAAGTTGTTACATCAAAGAAATTCGAGCCCAGAGATATATGTGCATCAAGATTCAACACAAGAGAAGAAAATACCGAGATCATTTCCTTATTAGTAAGTCAAGCATCTTTTACATTTGTCCTTCCTTTCTTTTTCTTTCACTCAGTTAGTAATTCCCCAGTCTTATTTGTTTCATGATATATGAAAACCTAAGACTGGTTTCTAACTGTTCCCCTTTCTTCTTCCAAGTCTTTGTTCTATTTAATGGCCCACATGAGCCCCAATCCCAGTCCGTTTGGAAAAACACCTTTTTACTTTTCTGAATATTATAAACATGTTTAAAGACAATTTTATATTTTTTGAAGTTCCCGTAGAACAATTTGGAATACATTACTATTGATTTTTCAGACTTTGAGTCTTAAGCTGAATTTTCAAGTGTGTGTCCATCAATGTTTCATATTTTCAATGAAATATCATCTCAAGTTCTCTGCATATGTGGCCATTTACTTTCACTCTGCCAAATGATATTTTTTTCTTTATGCTATGATGGAAATGTTTCTTGCGAGGATTCCTATTTTATTTTTACATGGACAATATTGTACAATATGTTAAATCTTGTATGATATTATAAATATTCATGTGAATAAGCTTGGTCCTATCTCATTCCTTTCTTTCATTATGAGTATTTGTTTATGAAATTAACCTGGTCTTTCTCAGGTTTTATTTTAATTCTGTATATTATTCATATAGAGGAGCACCACCTCTTTAAAAACATAGGGGGATTTATCCTCGTGAGGTTGTTTTCAAGACTTGACAGTCTTAGAGATCAACAGGCGGTAACCCTTTAGAATCCCATAAAACTTATTTGTATGCTTACAAAAGCTCCTACAATTTTTGTTTCTACTCTTTAGTACATCCCTTCAAGGATGCCTTTACTTTTACCGATCCATTTCTTGGTTGATTCTCTCTCAAGGAAAGTAATACAAACTTCCTGCTAGTATTTATCAATTTCTTGACTTAGTTATCACTTACTAGAGATATCTTATATTTACCTTTGTGTGCATTGATGATGAAGGACTTCCCATCCTTTATCACACGGTACTAGTTTTCTCTCCTCATGAGGATTGCATCCCTCAAATGCATGTACGAGATTCCAAATAATACATGACACACATCAAGTGTTACTAAATCTACCTCCACTCCACCGATATAGTTTGCACTTATGTCAAATTTGATCTTACATTGCTTCATGACCTTGATCTTTGCATCCTTGTTTACCCATCACAATGGATATGGGTGATGATGGCCATGAAATTATAGTCCAATTTTTTTGACCATATCTTCTACTATGAGGTTGGCTTGTGAACTAGAATTAAATAGAGCATCCACCTTTGTCTTTTTGACATGGATTTTATTATGGAAGAATTTAGTCATCTCATTTTCTTCCTTGGAATGGAAGCTCCTCATATTCACCTCCTTCCACACTTTGGTGTAGACAATATTTTCATCTAAATTTCAACTTCTCTCTACGCAATTTTTTGAATCCATGGTTAGCATTCTGTTCTTCTTGACATCCTTCTTGCGGTTCTTTGGATTTATCTCTAGGTGTAGATTCCAACACTTATCTTTGGTTTGATGGTCGATATTACAATGGTTACAATGGTTGTTTGGATCATTTCATTGATGTACAATGGTTGTGGTCTTCTTTTCCTTTCCTTTATGCTTCTTCTTTCCCTCCTTAGAATCATCTTGGGGGTATTTATTCTTGGAACCATTTGGTTGTCTTTTGTTCTTACCCACATTCTCTAGATACTATGCTTGCACACAAGACTCATTATCTATCCTAGGTTTAAAAAGCATCACTTTCCTTCATAATGACTATGTAGACCACCCAAATACTTGAGGAGTGCATCTGGGTGCTTGGGAGATGAACCCAACTTAATGCTCATCTTTTTGAACTTAGTGGTGTACTCTTGCACACCCTTCCCTTGCTTTTGTCGAAAGTAATGTTGATGGATCCATTAGTCCTCTTCATAGATGATATGGTAGAACTAGGAATTAATGAGGGTTATAAACACCTCCCACAATTTAAGTTATTGGGGGCTCACCCTCTAGCCAAGCGTCTCCATGTGACTTTCCCACCAAGTTTGGGCATCTCGCTCGAACTTCAATTGGAAAAATGAAATCTTTTGCTCTTCTTCTATATTATGGACATTGAAATAAACTTCTAATCGTTGCAACCATTGATTCAACTTAATAGCATAAATATCACCTTGGTGGGGTTTGATGTCCACTTTCACTTCGACTTTAAATAGAGATTGAGAATAAGAGATGGCACTGGAACTTGGTCTCTCTTTTTCTAGTTCTTTTTGTGACTCGTTTTCTGGGTCTTCATTATCTCCATATTTCCCATCTGAACCATATTTTGAGTTAGCACTGCCACACTCCCTGAAGGGTTCAAACTTGTTCTCTAGAGTTGCCATGAATATGGCCATATTGTGAATCTAGGATGGACAATGTTATTTGATTACAAACACCTTGCTATTGGTTGCATGATTTGTTTTGAGCATAAGTGTATGGTCACTTCATATCTAAAGATAAAGCTTTATTGGGCTAATAGATGAAATAATATCAAACTTGGGTAAATAAAAAAAATTATATTTTTATCAAAAATAATTAATGGGGCATGTTAATCTATATTGACCCATAACACTTAGTATTCATAATAAAAAAATGGTGTTCAATGTTGACTCTTCTTTTGTTTTAAAAGATTATTTATAAAAAAATTAGTGAGATTGAGAATCTAAGCTGGACAATGTTATTTGATTACGAACGCCTAGTTTTGGGTTGCAAAATTTGTTTTGAACATGAATGTATGGTCACTTCATATTTAAAAATAAAGATTTCTTAATTTAAAGATAAAATAATAAATGGAAGAATTTCAAACTTACTTAGTGAAAAGACTTAAAAAGAATATAAAAATTCCCTCATAAATAAGCTCCAATTAAAAAAAACTTAAAATACTCACTCATCCATAGTTTTGATAAAAGATGTTAACTCATCCTTAGAGAATGATGATACATACTAAGACACAATTATGATTTATGAACACAATTATGATTTATGAAACAAATTCCCTTGTAATTAGCTTTCATGTCAACTACTTTTTTTTAAAGAATATGAAATCAAATACTTCTAGTCCTTTCCTTGTAATTAGCTTTCATGTCAAATGACTTTTTTTTTGAAAGAATATGAAATCAAATGCTTCTAGTACACAAATAAATCAAAATAATTAATGTTATTATAATATTCATGAATTTTTAATTAATATATTAAACAATTTAAATAAAAAAAATTAAACAAAAAAGACAGTTTATACTTAGTAACAACATGCCTTTGCTGAGATAAGGCAAAAAGGACACTTTATGCTTAGGAACATCATGTCTCATGTCTTTGATCAGACAAAAAGTGTCCTATAAAGTGAAATAGTATTTTGATTTGTGTTTGTTCTATGTGTGATGTCACAAGTTATTTTGTTTCAATCATATATTTTTGTGACGTAATTAGATTATTTATTAATATTTTTTTTTCATTACTATATAAAATAAAAAATAAATTGATATTAAAAAATAAAATGATAAAGTGATGAATGTTTGTTATGTATAATGTTATAAACATATAATTTTATGGTAAATCTAAATTATATATTAATATTTTCAAATTAAAAAATAAAATCTAAATTATATATAT
>JASDQU010012752.1:44588-75769 GCA_032191745.1 Picea mariana | reverse complement strand
AAGATAAGTTTTTCAAGATCACCATATTTTTTGTTGAGTTAAGAGGTTAGGAAGGTTTGTAGTGTGATAAATATTTTGAAAATGAGATTTAATATGGGTATAGGCTGGACAATCTAAGAGAAAGCGTTTTTCATCTTCAACCTTCTTAGTGTCACAAAGGTGACACACTCTTTCATCCCATGGTGTTTTGGAAATTGACCAATCCAGTTTCACTACGGAGCTCGTGAAGATTTGTTTTTATCTTAACAATGCTTATTTTTTTCTTTACACTTGACAAAACAATATATATATAAGAAGTGCATGTTTATTATTTATGAATATATGATATTTTATTTAAATATATTATTTTATGTTGTAAATTGAAATGTATTTGTTTTAAAATTAAATAATAAATAAATGCTATTTTTTTATTGTATTAAAAATTTCAATTTCAATTAAAATTTTATTTTATTAATAAAATTTTTAATTATAAAATTTTATTTTATTAATAAAAATTTTAATTATAAAATTTATTTTTAATTTTTTAATTTTTTAATTTAATAATTTAAATAACTAAAACTTATAAAAAAAATTCATCAAAATAAAACTTTAACTCATGATAAAAAAAAAAAAAAAGATGTTCTATGAATAAGTACTACCATAATTTTGTTATATATTGATGTACGATGAATCACTATAATTATCCATGTATAAGAGGATGGTTCATCAAATAGAGTTGGAAATATTTTTGGATGATGAAGTATGTTTGTACTTTTTCAGAATAATATTTTACGTCAAATCTCCTCTTATCAAATACTGTTATCCTTGTTTAGTGTTTGGCATGGATACCTAAGATTTGTAAGTTAATGCTAACAACATTTTCTCATGGAAAATTATGATCCATATGAGAGCTTTTCTTTTATTTGTTCGTTTTAAGAAACATCATTTCTTTTTAACACATTAACCCTTTTTTTTGGCAAGAAGTATTTGAGTGAGGGTTTATGTTAATTTTTTAATTTAATTAATAATATATGATGGTTATTTTTGACAGTATTATAGATTTATTTTAATTTTTGTAAATGAATTATTTTAATAAAACAAGGCTAAATGTTTTATGATTTTAATTTATTTTTGTTTTCTATCATTTTGTAATTTTGGATTATTGAAATTGTTAATGTAAAATGGATTTAACACCTTGAAAAACATGTAACTTTATATTTGCAATTCCTTCCATCCAAAATGATTCATATTGCATCTTAGGTAAAAAAAAAGTTCATTTCCATTCTTGTTATTAGTCCCTGCCAAAGGCCAGGGACTAATAGCAATGAGTTCATCATTGACTGGCTATTAGTTTAGGTTGACTTTTTGATTTTTGTTTTATTTCAAATGTATAACATAAGAAATCAAAATATGTATTTTTTTTAATAATAAAAAAAACTATTTTTCTAACATTTGATTGGCTAATATCTTTCAACTGTTATTGCAGGCTTCACGTTATTCGATGTATAAGCAATTAATAGATTTGACTCAAACAATTAATAGATTTGACCAATAACAATTAATTAGATTCCCGCAGAGTCCCTTCAAGTTCGCAGTCTTTCATGGTGGCCCGCGGGTCTGTCTCGGCAAAGACGTGGCATTTATTCAGATGAAGTTTGTTGCAGCGACTGTAATTTCCATGTTCAGATTGCGGCGGCCTGTTGAGTATTCAGATGTGGGAACTCCAAAACTTATTCACTGCTTGACTGCGCGCATGGAGGGCGGTTTTCCAGTTGTTGTTGAAAAAAGGGAGGCTGGCATTATTCCACAGTAKTAGCGCTTCTCTAACTTAAAAYTGCTCATATCTCCATTGTTACTTCTTTGTTGATCAGTYARCAAACAGGGAAGAAGAGGCAATCGGATCTRAATTTTACACTAAGACAGTGACGGCGGTCGRAAATGTTTCTTAWCATTTMCTTYGTTGCAGCKTCAAATTTATGGCAGGGTTGACACACTGTACTTTATAATCGGCCTAACCTTAACCGTTTGGGTGGGCGTAACGTCTGTGTTTTAGACTATGAATTAATGTATAAATGGAACATTGAAAACAAACGCTGCAATATTTGTTATCTTTCTATTTTGCGTTTGCATTCATTTGGGTTTTCATTTATTCACTTTTATAAATTTTAAAAATCAAAATTTTAAGTGGATGACGTACTTTGTACTTTTAGCACAAAGTTTTTATATTAATTTAATTTCTAATTTAATTGTAACTTTAATATATATATATATATATATATATATATATATATATTTTAAAAAGAAACTAAATTTTTATCATATAATGATAACTTTTCTTAGATTTTCATATATTTTCACAGATTTCTCCAAGGAGAAACAAAAACTTCATTGGCAGGGACTGCGCTGACTGCGCTGCCACGCAGCCTTGTTTTGAGTAGCTCAAAATAAACCAATATAATTAAGTATAATAAATATTGAATAAATTATCAATAAAAAATGTTTGTATTTTTTTATCTTCCAAAATTATTTTCATTGTTGTCTAATAATATTTTAAGTGAAATCTCCTCTTTCTCAAATTTTATAAATACTATAATCTTTGATGCTTAACTTTTTAAGGTTTGACATGAATTTTGAACCTAAAATATATAATTTAACACAAACATCAAAAGAAATACTTGAGTTGATTTATAAATTCTCCTCCATATACCATTGAAATAATTCATCACAACATATTTTATAATGTTCTACAATCATTTTTACTATGTAGTATCCTAATGAAGATTGCAAGCTTAATATTTCTGACTTCAACAAATTTTTTAAATACTATAATCCTTGATCCTTAAGCTTTTTAAGGTTTGATTGAATTTTGAACCTAAAATATATACTTTAACACAAACATCAAAAGAAACACTTGAGTTGATCTATAAATTGTAGTGGATATACCATTGAAATAATTCGTCACAACATATTTTATAATGTTCTACAATCATTTTTACTATGTAGTGTTTTAATGAAGATTGCAAACTTAATATAAAAAATTGAAATAAGTTAAAAAATATAAATTAAAGAAACAAGCAATGACACACCATCCACACAATCAATATAAGATGTACCTTGGGAAAACCAAATATGGGAAAAAGCTAGTGTTGATGTGTTTTCTTGACACCCATCAACCAAGTAATTGGGGCAAATATGTGAATTTATTTTTCTTTCAAATAGAGACCAATTTTTTTTGAACTTGAAAAGTTCTAAATAATCTTCAACTGTTGATCGTGAAGACCCAACAAGTTTCCAATAAACTTCAACTCTCCAGTTCTTCATCACCAAAGTCTAACATGATATTTTCTCTTTGAAACAAAAGAGAAGAAAATAAAAGAAGGGATGCTAAAAGAAGAAAAATACTTATGCCAAGATTCTCACTAAATAGCCCCATGTCTCGGCTCTGTTCAACACTTTACAGAATTCAAAACGGAGCTCATATGCCCAAGATATGCCATTTTTCTCCCACATATTATTACCCCATACTTATCCATTTTTCCTTCTTTCCACTCTACTCTCCTTCCTCACTACCCTCCATACTTAAACATTTTTCCAATCCTCCACACCATTTCTCTATTTAACTATTTTCCACACTTAGTCATTTCCATACTTAGCTCATTTCTTTTTCCATTTTCATTATCCACTTAGCTAATTTTCATAATTCATTTCCACTTTCATTTTCATAATTCCTTTTCATTTTCCATTTACCATTTTACTCTTCCTATTTCCTATTTTCTTTTTCCATCTATTTTTTCCATTTTCCATTTTTAATATTTCTATTTTCCATTTTCTATATTTCATATTTCATTTTCATTTTCTTATTTTCATGTAAGTCTATGACTCTATAAATCACATAACTCTATGACTTACCTCTCCCACACTTAGTCAATTTTCATGACTTACCATTTTTTACTCCTCTTTACACCAAGTCTTCCATTACGGATGTTGGACATCCTCCCTCTTCGTTTACCCTTTTCCCCCATGTCTTGTGTCCCACACCCACAATCCCACGACCTTGAATTTGCACCCGTTTAGTTTCACATGACCCAAATTGCACCATCGTTAAGTTTTACACTTACTCTTTTTTTGTGTTATCCAAATTGCACCATTTATGACTTAGTCATTTTACAGGGTTTTGCACTCTGTTTTTACTGAGTCTGATACTTAGTCGTCATTTTTCAAGTGATGCGGGAGTATTGTTTTAGGAGTCTAACATGTTCCAGACCTAGAAGTATTGTTTCCCACAAGTATTGTTGCGGAAGTCCAACATGTTCCAGACTCGCAAAGTCCTCATGTCTTTTGTTCCGCATCGATGAGTTTTATCTTCTCACCTACATAAACACTTCATTAATTTTTTTAAATATTATTTCTTATCTTAAGTTTCTTCCCCCTTTTTGTGGACCTACATGTGGAAGTGACTTGGATCTATCTCTAGGTGACACGTGGTACTGAGGCGAACCTACCCTCGGGTGACACATGGATGTGATGTGTCAAACATCCATAGGTTGACTGGGCAGTAATTGGGCAATGATTGGACAATGACTAGGTGATGATTGGGTAGTGACTAGGCAACCAAAATATTACCAAGGCATGAATTTTTCTAAGGCATGAGAGATACACTAAGGCTTCCATACGTTCCTTCATTATAAAAACTAATTCTTCACCCCCCACATTGCATGTGGGATTAAGAAAGGCGAAATCAAATCGAGGGACAATATTTTCCCACAAACCAAATTGATGGTGGTTGAGCCTCCATCTTCTGGAGCTCATAACTCTTGATCCAAATGTCTGTTTTGGGGAAACCATATCTCATTGGGAAGGTAATTTGACAAGGAAGACAATGGGACATGTTTCAATGGCTGAATTTGGCCATAATATTTCTAGAAATTAAAAGAATAACCAACTCTCTTTTCATGGCTTCCTAGGAAAACTATTTGGAACCTTGACTTCTCGAGGTTATAAGTTGAGATCTAGACCTCCAAATTTCACTCAAGATAGTTCATTGGAAAGCCAAATTAATTAAAATTATTTTTAGAATGGTTTGCATGGCTAAGAAGTCATTTATCATGCTCATGCTCATAAAAATAAAAAGTTGATGTTTTTCAGGCAATCAACTTCAAATTTTGGAAATAAAAGTTTATTAAATAACTTTTATAAAAGAGTGAAGTGGGTCCCACTTTGAGGAACAAATTTCAATGACCTAATTCATTAAAAAAGTATTTAATCAATCTTTGATTTAAATGATCTACTCTTTATTCCAAAAAGAGGAAGCACGTGGGAAACTTCCAAAAGAACAAAAAACCCTAATTGCTAGGGAAACACATTTCAAAGAAGCATTGAGAGTAGATTTAAAAGGTAGAGAGCACCATCAAAGAAAAGGTTAGATAATTAGAATAATTTTTTTTCAACCTTCAATACAGAACTGTCTTTCTCATTTGCAAATACAAAACTCCATTTTCTTACTTCTTCTTCTGCTACACAATTTCTCTCAAGGATTTGTGCTTGTATGACTGAAACTGAGCATAAGGTCGAGTTTGAGTGTTTTTCTCTTATTCTTCTAGGCCTATGTCTAAAATATCAATAGGAGTATTTTATATCCATGTATATGACTGATAATATAAACCAAAGTTGTCTAATAGATTCATGGAGGTTCAATTCTTGCATTTGGTAGACTTTATTTCTGAGCATTAGTCAATTGGTTTACTGAAACGATTTTTGATGTGACATATATTTTATGTATTGAACTCCCCAAAGAACTATTTTGGGGCATAAATTTAATGATTTCTTAGACTTTTAGATATTCGAGTATGATATTTTTGGAGTGTGCTCATCATATTCTTTTAGTTTTAAATGCAATACTCATTTGAAGTTCTCTGCAGTGATCAACCCCATTTCACTCTTTTCCTTGTGAGAGAATATGGATGTATCTTCTTCTTGCACGCGTTTTAGAGGGATGTTATAATGAAGTTGAGCATATATTTATTTTGATATGGAAGCATTTATTTATCTTTTTACTATTAGGAAGTTTCTTGGTCCATTTCCAGGAAAATATTGCACTCAAGGAGAAATATGGTTATCAAGAACCATTTTATATAAAAACTAAAGTAATAAAGGATTTGGAGTTTTCTTTTTAGAATTCTCCCATTTGAAAGTCCAGTCTAAGAACATCAGTTACATCTTTCAGACAAACTTAGAGGAGTACAAACTCTTTAAAAACGCAGGGGGATTATTGATCCAGGTGGATATTGGTGACCACCCACTTGTTCCACATTCCAACTGGCTTATCTGGACAATTTTTAGTTCAACATATCTCTCTGTAATGGGGACATTTATTTGTAATTATGGGTTATGCACTTATAGGGATGTCCTGAAGCCCTATGCATCATCCAGGTGGACATTGGTGGCCATCCACCTATTCCAACTAGCTTATTTTGAAAGTTTTCATGTCAGTACATCTTTTTGTACTTCCAGGGTCGTTCTGGGTCTCTAAACAGTGTTTTCTTGGCTTGCCACAGTCAAACTATAGACAAAGTCAGAGTTTAACAAAATAATGCGTAGTTCTCAAAAATACCTTTCCAACGAGCTATCACGCGCTTAAAACGAAGATCATATGCGAAAGTGTAACAACCCCGAGAAGTTAATGTACTAACTTACCCCAATGGGGCCCACATGACTTTTGGTGTTTCATCTCCTAGGGTTAGGTTTTTGGATGTCTAGGGTTTTGGAATTCATGTTATTATAAAAATGCCTTCATAGACTCATTGTAATCATCTTCTTGCGAATGAGCATAGTCGTCATATCTCTTCTTAGAGATAAACATGCCACCATTCTATCGAGTCTTCCACTCTCTATTTTTACAATCTATGTACAATTCTAATTTCTTTCATTAATAGAAATCACGTATTGCTATATTTCTCTGTTTTTGGCAATTTTTATGTGTATTTTAGTGTAATATCTCTGCTTTCATTTCATTCCAAAAATAATCTGGATCAGTGGTATCAGAGCAGGCTTCTCTTGATTGATTTTTCAGTGCATGTCCTCGACGAGGTCCGAGTATAGAAATTTGGGTCTCGAGCTTGTCTCTCTTAAGGAAAATCTCTCTTTCATGCCCAAGAAACCCTCTATGGCGGCAGAAAAGAAAAACGACGGAGCAAAAGATTCTATTAACATGTTTCTTGAGCAAACTCTTGTGCGACAAAGGGACAAGATGATGGATAATTATGCACACATCCTTCAATGCTCGACGATAGCAACAAGCACATATTCATCAAGTGACCATTTTGGAGGAACCTCTCCCTTCAAGGTACAAGTTAATTTTGATATTCCCATATTTGAACTTCAGATAGATGTAGATGCCTTAGAAAAATGGTTAAATATGCTAGAAGGTTATTTCTTTTTTCAAATTTTTTCTGGCAAGGAAAATATCACCTTTGCACTCCTCAAGGCTCTCCCTTATGTCAAACATTGGTGGGAAACTTACTAGGATAAAAGTTCCATAGAAGAATATGGAATATATGGAGCTGATCCCAGTTGGGTTTTTTTATGGATGTGGTCAAGGAACAATACTACCCTGTTGATAACTATGAAGACCAATACATGAGATGGACCAAACTGCGGCAAGAGAAGAGCCAAACAATGTCGGAGTTCAAAAATACTTTCCATACATTGCGCACCAAGATGGGTATCAAATACTCTGAGCGACATTTGGTTTTGAAATACCGTGGGGCTCTGCATAGGTACATCCAAACTGAAATGGATTTCCTAAACATCTCATCATTCGGAGCTGCCTATTGATATGTTGTCAAAATCGAGCAGAAATTTAGGCATCAGAACAAATGGGAGTTCGGGTCTGCAAATCCGCAACAACCAAAGCATGGTAAAGATGACCCTAATCAATAGCCAATAGACAACTAGTCCAAGACACAAGACAAGAAGGGTAAAGGAAATATGAAGAATGACACTGGGAAGTGGTGTGACTTCCATAACATCCCTTGGCACAACACCGATGAATGTCACTCGAAACAATCATTGTTGGCCGAGGTCAAAGACAAGGAGTCGAACCTTGATTTAGAATCTGATCCAGAAAATATTGAAAACAAATAGATCATCGATGCAAACCCCGCTGCTATTGTCGCGACCAAAACAATTCAACCAAAAGAACCAGTAGATCCTGAAGAAGGGGAGCACCTCTTCCATTCACAGATGTGGGTGAAGGGGACTCCGTTTCATTTCATTGTTGATAACGTCAGCCAGAAGAACCTCATCTCAACTGAGGTCCTCAAACAGTTGGGGTTTTCTAAAACACCACACTAGCCATACAACATCGGGTGGCTTCACCAGGGAAGAGATCTTTGTGTCAACCAATAGTGTCATCTGTCCTATGACATCTAGCCCTTCAAGGATGAAGTAGTGTGTGATGTTTCCCCTCTTGATGTCTATGATGTTTTTTTGGGCCAACCATATATGTGGAACCGTCATTTTATTTATGAGTCTCGACCCCGTAGT
Organism: Picea mariana; assembly: GCA_032191745.1. Lineage (NCBI taxonomy): Eukaryota > Viridiplantae > Streptophyta > Pinopsida > Pinales > Pinaceae > Picea > Picea mariana. The sequence continues at coordinate 67,246 of JASDQU010012752.1, read as the reverse complement.
GTCATTATTAGTCTAGGAGGTCAACTCTACAGGATACCGGAGGTAGTTCTGAATATTGTTCCACCAAAACAATGCCACAAGGTAATCTCTCATGCTGCAAAATTCATCCTCTTCACAGTCTTTTCAAAGGATGCACATAAGGCCACTACAACCATTGCAGCCTCAACACCTTCTATTCAACAGAAGCAGATTGTAGAAGAGAAAGCATATATTGTTTCTTCACCTACACTGGTGCCTACACAATACCCCTTCAAACCCAGAGACAACAGATTGGTGGAACAGATTCAACCTCGCCAACAACAGGTTCATGACAACCTTCCACAGACCAAGCAACGAAAATTCTCCAACAAGGCACATAGCTCACTAAGATTCAGATTCATAAAATGCTTTCCCCTCTTCCCTGGGCACTCAATGCAATGGAGACCATTGCTTCCTAAGGGGGGAGGATTGATCCAGGTGGATATTGGTGGCCATCCACCTATTCCAACTGACTTATTTTGAAATTTTTCATGCTAGTACATCTTTTTGTACTTCCAGGGTTGTTTTGGAGCTCTAAACAATGTTTTCTTGGCTTGCCATAGTTAAACTATAAACAGAGTTAGAGTTTGATGACATAATGTGTAGTTCTCGAAAATACCTTTGCAATGAGCTATCACACGGCTAAAACATAGATCACATGCAAAATTTACGACCTCAGGAAGTTAATGTACTAACTTACCCCAACGGGGCCCACATGACTTTTGGCGTTTCATCTCCTAGGGTTAGGTTTTTGGATGTATAGGGTTTTTTCATTCATCTTATCATAAAAAGGCCTTTAGATCGTCATTGTAATCATCTTCTTATGAATGAGCATAGCTATTACATATCTTCTCGGAGATAAAGATGCCACCATTCTAGCGAGTCTTGCACTCTGTATTTTTACAGTCTTTGTATAATTCTTTCATTAATAGAAATGATGTATTGTTGTATTTCTCTGTTTCTAGCAATTTTTATGTGTATTTCAGTGTAATATCTCTACTTCCATTTCGTTCCGAAAATAATTCGGATCAATTATATCCTCATGAGGTTGACTAAAAAACTGTAAAACATTATTTAATATCAACACCTAGCTAGAAGGTGAGGTCTATGCTATGTTTTTTTTTTTTTTTTTTTTTTTTTTAAATTATGAAATGTGAGTAGAAAGAAAGGGGCACTCACTATGGAGATGCCATGGACATTGTGGCTGATATGGCCACTACAAGATCTCTGGCTTACTTTGATCTCCCTCAATATCCCACTCTCAATGCTCTTCTCTCCTATGTAACAATACTCAATACAATAAGAATGAAACTCATACCTTGCCTAGCGGCCTAGTATTTAACATAGCCTGATAGTCATTTAGGGTTAGGGTAAGATTTTTTTCATACCTCAACCCCCAATTATTGTTAGAATGTTGGACCATATAGAATAATCTTGAAAGTCCACATGTGTGAGTAATGGAAGGTGATGTTGCATCCACTCGATACCAAGTGGTCAACAAGATAGGTCAACTTGTGAGAAGCATAGCTTCTACATATGAATTCTATTTGAGGTGATTTTCATAAGGTTGGAAAGCTCTCAAAGTGTAGGACAATGTTGAGAGGCTAGCTGTTATGATCACAAAATTTTGACCCCCAAAATGACTATTTAAGGTCTCAAATAGGCTCTAGAAGGTTCTTGATCCCAAATCTCTAAAGCGGGACCTACCCTTGAAATATTTCCTACAAGTCAACAACTCTATTTTTTCCACCCAAAATGTACCCAAATAGATGGAAAATTATATGATAATCCATTTGAGATCATTCCTCCCCATTTAAGCATGCTTTTTATCCCCAAAATATTTTACCGAATGAGGCATGAAAATTTATCCTCTACCTTCTCTCTGGAGTACCATTTGGCCTTTCTTAGAAGTTATCTTTTCAACCCAACCTACCAAAGTTTATACTACTCCCATATGGTTGTTTTGTAATTCTTTTATAAAACCATATCTTCTACTAACTCTGCATGTGCTAAGTCCTCTAAGGTAGGTAAGACTTGTTCATCATTTTCCTAATCCAACATGGAAGGATAGTAGAGTTCCATATTCTCCACATTCACTACTAAGTAAATATGCATATGAGGGGTAGATTGAGTTTGTAGGAATTATCACCCACCTTCTCCAACACTTCAAAAGGACCATATTCGAGAGACTTGATTCTTACTAGGACCCTATAGCCTTTTTTTATTCAGATACAACCAAACTTTGTCTCCCACCATGAATATTTTCTCAATCCCGTGTTGATCATTTTGGGCCTTGTACATTTCTTGTGACTTTTTCAATGTCTCATGTACTTTCAAATGGATTTGCTTGATCTTATCAAAAAAATTCCCATTCTTCAATGCTTCTCCTGAAGTGACTTCCCTCACTCCTCCTTGTTGTCCATATACAAAATCTAAGGGTGAAGGTGGAAAATACCCAAAACAAGTTTCAAAAGGGGACTTACTAGTAGAATTATGGATTGCTCTATTATAAGAGTGTTGAATATAAACAAAATGTTTGTTCCATGTCCTTGGATTCTTTTAATTGTAACCCCTCAAAAGATGAACCAATTTCATATTCACTACTTCTGTCTTCCCATCTATCCGTGATGGAAAGATGTTGATCTCTTCAATTTGTTGTCCATATTCTCCCAAAGCGTGGTCCAAAAGGATCTAAGAAATCTAGTATCTCTATCTGAGATGACTATATTTGGTATCCCAAAGTGAACCTAGACCATTTCAAAGAACATTTTTGTTGCATCTTGTCCCTTGATGGTCTTTTTATAAGGCATATGAATGCACATCTTGCTAAACCTATCAACTACCACAAATAGATAGCTAGGTCCCTTCTTAGGTCTTGGTAAACCACTCAAAAAATCCATGGAGATTCTCTCCTAGGGTCTAGTAGGTATAGGTAGGGGATGGCATAAACCTTGATTTATATTACTAATATTGTTGGTACAACAAAGTATGCATCCTCTAATAAGTCGAGCTACATCTTCTTGCATTCTAGGACAATAAACATACCTTTGTAAGTTGGCAACTACCTTCCCAACACCAAAATTCTATGCAACTTTGGAGGTGTGATCCTCTCTGATATGATGCAATCTTTCACCTTTTGGAACACAAAGCTTGTCTATCTTGTTAGCAACCATCTTGGAGATGATAATCAGTCTCATTGTTGCCTTATTCTAAACTAACTTGGCCCTATGGTTGTTGAAACACCTTTTTCAATTCCTAATCTTTTGTGTATGCCTCTTTGTATGCATTATGGGTGAAAGGATCCATCTACATAAGAGTTACCAAAGATGTGATATTGGATGTGGGTGGCCTTGAAAGCATGTCTTCCAACTTATTAGTTTTTCCCTTCTTATAAATTTTCTAATTAGATGGAATTGTTATAAAACCCATCTACTTGTAGTGTATAGTTTGTTGAAGATTACTTTGGGCTTGCAAATACAATAGTGGTTGGTGATAAATGTGTATGATGATATCCTTTCCCATTAGATTGTGCTTCCACTTCTTAATAGTTTGAACCAAATCATAGAGTATATTAGAGTTTCTTGTGATATGTAGGGTAGTTTAGGACTCCCCCATGAAACATTTCAGAATGATAGCATATTGGCTTACCTCCTTGCATCAATACCAATCTCGTAGCATATCCACTTACATCCATATCCACTTTGAAAGGATTATATACATTAGGAAATGCAAGAATTGGTGCTTGACTGATATTTCATTTTCAACTCTTCAAAATCTTTTGTTGAGTCTTTCCCCACTAGAAACTCTTACTTCTTGTTGTTATGACATGGAGTGGTGTAGCTACAACTGAAAAGGATGCTATAAAATTCCATAGGTATTTTGTTGTCTTGAAAAATCTCCTAACTTTAGTGAAATTTGTAGGAATTTTCCACTTGAGAATTCCCTTGATCTTGGTGGGATATATCTTGATTTCCCCTCCACCAATCATATACCCTAAATACACCAATGATTGTTGGGAAAATTCACATTTCTTAATATTTTCCAGTAGTTGATGTTTTTTTAGAGTCTAACATCTACATGTTATGTGAGATATGATATTCCTAGTTTGATCTATCAAGGTCCAATATATCATTTAGGTACACTATTACAAATGAATCTAAAAGGGACACGATGCATCATTCATCAAACACATAAATGTAACTAGTGCATTCCATAAACTTAAAGGAATTACCAACCATTCATATATATATTTCATTGTCTTAAATGTGGTCTTCTAGGTGTCTTATTATTTGAATAATGCATGGTGGTATCCCTATTTGAGATCCAACTAGGTGAATTACTTGGCATGCTGTAACTAATATAGCAAGTCATTGATCTGAGGTGAGAGGATATTGATTCTTAAGGGTGGTATTGTTCAAATCTTTGTAGTCAACACTCATTCTAAAAGTCCCATCCTTATTAGGTAGTATGATGATAGGTGACCCATAAGGTGAGGTACTTGATAAAATTACTCCTTACTCCGATAACTGTTGTAATTATCTCTTCACTTCAGCTGCTCTCAGGATGGACTATTTGTACAACCTAGAGTTAGGAAATAACTATATCTCGTGCTCTAATTCCCTATTAGGTGGTAACCATTTAAACTCCTGGAATACTTATCTATATTCTTACATAAGCTCCTACAATTTTTGTTTCTACTCTTTAGTACATCCCTTTAGTAATTCCTTTACTTTTATCGATTCAATTCCTAGTTGATTCTTTCTGAAGAAAAATAATACAAACTTCCTGCTATAATTTATCAATTTCTTGGCTTGGTTAGTATTTAGTACAGATATATTAGATTTACCTTTGTGTGCATTGATGGTGAAGGACTTCCCATCCTCGATCACACAGTACTGGTTTTCTCTCCTAATGAAGTTTGCATCCCTCAAATACATGTAGGGGCTTCCAAAGACTACACCACACACATCAAATGGTACTATGTCTACCTCCACTTTATCAATATAGTTTCCACTTATGTCAAATTTAATATTACACTTCTCCATGAACTTGATCTTTACATACTTATTTACCCATCCCAGTGGATATGGGTGAGTATGGTCATGAACTTCCAATCCAAGTATGTTGACTAGATCTTCTTCTATGAGGTTGGCTTGTGAACTAGAATCAAATAGAGCATCCACCTTTGTGACTTTGTCTATTTGACCTAGATTTTAATATGGAAGAGGTTAGTCATCTTATTTTCTCCTTGGAATGGAAACTCTTCAGGTTCATCTCCTTCGACACTATGGTACAAACAACATTTTCAACTAAATTTGAGATTCTCTCTACCTAATTGCTTGAATCCATGGTTAGCATGTTCTTCTTCTTGGAATCCTTCTTGCGATTCTTCAGATTTAGATTTAGCTGTACATTCTAACACTTATATTTTGTGTGGCTATCAATATTACAATGGTTACAATGGTTGTTTGGATCCTTTCATTGATTTACATGGTTTTGTTCTTCTTTTCCTTTCCTTTCCACTTCTTCTTGCCCTCATTGGAATCATATTGGTGGTATTTCTTCTTGGAATCACTTGGTTGCCCTTTATTGTTACCCATATTCTCTAGATATTGTGCTTACACATAGGCCTGATTAATTGTCTTAGGTTTAAATAGTGTCACTTGCCTTCATAGTGAATATGTAGACCACCCAAATACTTTAGAAGTACATCCAGGTTCTTGGGAGATGTACCCAACTTGATGGCCATATTTTTGAACTTAGTGGTGTACTCTTGCACACTCTTCCCTTAATTTTGCCAAAATTAATGTTGATGGATCAATTGGTCCTCTTCATACCTAATAGGGTAGAACTATGAATTAATGAGGAGTTTAAACACCTGCCACTTAGTTAATGGAGACTCATCCTCTAGCCTACACGTCTTTGTGTGATTTTCCCACCAAGTTTGGGCATCTTCCTTGAACTTTAGTTGGGAAAATGAAATATTTTTCTCTTCTTCTATATTATAGACATTGAAATAAACTTCTAACTATTGCAACAATTGATTCAACTTAATAGCATCAATCTCACCTTGATAGGGTTTGATGTCCACTTTCGATTCCACTTTAAATAGATATTGAGAAGAAGTGATGACACTGATACTTGGTCTCTGTTTCTATGGTTCTTTTTTTGACTCCTTTTATAGGTCTTCATTATCTCCATATTTCCCATTTGATCCATCTTTTGAGTTAGCCCTACCACACTCCATAAAGGGTCCAAACTTGTTCTCTAGAGTTACATGAATATGTCCATGTTGCAAGAGATGTCAGTGACTTATGCTTCTAGCTTTGAAAATATATCTTTTGACTCATCATGTGGAGTGTTACTATACTTATTCACCATGGCTAGGGTTATTAGGCTTTACATCAATTCCTGGATCTTGCAACTTCCCACAAGACACGAAAGAAATTTTTCTTTGATATCAATATGATTTGTAAATTGTAATGGATATTCCACTCGAATAATTCATCACAACAAATCTTATATTGTTCTACCATCCTTTTTACTATGCAATATTCTATTGAAGACTGTAGAGTTAATATTTCTAACTTTAACGAAAAAAAAATGCTGAAATAAGTTGAAAAAACTAAAATAAAAGAGACAAAAAATGAACACAAGATGGACACCATCCACAAAATGAGCACAAGATGTACCTTGTAAAAACCCGATATGAGAAAAACCTAGTTAGAAGGTGAGGTCTATGCTTTGCTCTTTTCTTTTGAATTATGAAATGTGAGTACAAAGAAAGAGGCATTCACTATGGAGATGCCACAAACACTGTGGCCAATATGGTTGCTATAGGATGCTCCTTCTTCCTATGATTTCCCTTAATATCCCACTCTCAATTCTCTTCTCTCCTATGGAAAAATACTCAATATAATAACAATCGAACCTCTACCTTTCTTAGTGGCCCAATATTTAGCATATCATGATAGTGAGTTAATGTTAAGGTTTGGTTTTTTGCATGCCTCAACCCCCAGATATTGTTAGGGTTTCCCTCTATAATAATATTGAAAGTCCACACATGAATAACTCCACATTTGTGAGTAATGGAAGCTGACATAACATCCAATCAATATCATGATGATCAACAAGATATGTCAACTTGTGGGAGGCATAACTTTTGCATATGAAGTCCGATTGAGGTAATTTTCACGTTGTTGGAAATATCTTGAAGTGTAGAATAATGTCGAGAGGCTAAATATCTCACCAAAAAAATGGCTATTTAAGGGCTCAAACAAGCTCTAGAAGGTTCTAGACCCTAAATTTCCAAAGCAAGACCTAACCCTAAAATGGGGCCTACAAATCAACAACTCCATTTTCCACTCATAAAGTACCAAAATAGATGAAAAATTATATAATGATCAATTCCAAATCATGCGTGAAAGGTTATGTTTAATTATTTGGAATTTAATTAGTTCAATTTAATTAAAAAGTTGAAATAAATTTAGTTAATAAAATTAAGAAAATATATTAGGAAAAATGAAAAAAAATTATTTGAAATAGTTTAAAAATAAGGAAACTATATATACTAAAATTCGGTTTGGTAAATAAAAAAAAATTAACTAGGCATGTTAATCTTGACCCATATCATTAAGTACTCATAATCAAAATTTGGTGTTCAATGTTTACTCTTCTTTTATTTTAAAGAATTATTTATAACTTTTTCAATGATATTGAAAATCTAAAATGTACAATGTTATTTGATTACAAACACCTAACTTTTGGTTGGAAGATTTATTTCAAAATCAAAATTTGGTGTTCAATGTACTCTTCTTTTATTTCCAATGTTATTTGATTACAAACACCTAACTTTTGATTGCAAGAATCAAAATTTGGTGTTCAATGTTGACTCTTTTTTATTTTAAAGAATTATTTATAACTTTTTTCAATGATATTGAAAATCTAAAATAAACAATGTTATTTGATTACAAACACCTAACTTTTGGTTACTAGATTTATTTTGAGATTTATTTTGAGCATGAGTATATGTTCACTTCATATCTAAAGATGGTTTTTCACGTTAATATATAAAACAATATCAAACTTACCTAGTGAAAAGACTTATGAAGAATCCCTCATGGTGGGCTCCAATCAAAATCAAACTTCAAAAACTTGGTCATCCATAGTTTTGGTAAAGGATCTTGACCAATCCTTCTTAATGATGATACATACTAATACACAATTATGACTTATAAAGCAAATCCCTTGTAGTTGGCTTTCATGTCAAATGATTTTTTATTTATTGAAAAGAATATGAAATCAAATACTTGAAAAACAAACTAGTATCTTTAAATTGATTAAATAAATCAAATTAAAAGATAAACTAGTCTCTTTAAATTTATTAAATAGATTAAAAAATTAATATTATTAAAATCTTCATCAATGTCTCATTTAATTTCAAATAAAAATATAAAAAATTAAAAAAAAGAAGAACGGATAGTGACACCATGTCTTTGCTGAGACAAAAAAATGTCCCATAAAGTTAAATCGATTGGTCATGAATCATAATAAGTATAATGATGTCAAAACCAATAATTCAAAATGTAAATCATGATGTAAAACTTATTATCTAAGTGTTCATTATGCCGAATATAAAAGTGAAATATGTGTGAAATAGAACTAAATATCAATAGGAAAAGAGTAAAAGGCCACATGCATTATATTCATCCCATGATTTCCTGGAAGACCTTTTATTACACCATAAAAAAAGCAAATGTATTATTGTTTTTAATACATTAATACGCTACTTATTTTTGGTGATGTAGTTTTATAAAAAAAATTGTATTCTAGTACACAAGATGAAAATTGATGTGTCCTATAAGTATTAATGGAATAATTTATAAGTAATATTAATGTTAACCGTTATCAAGGGATTTGGGAAATAGTTTAAAAAATGGGTTTTAAAAGTAATTTTAAAAAGAAAATTAGTATATCAAAACTTAGATTTAAAAAGTGTTAAAGAAAGAGAAAAGAGATATAAAGATATAAGATTAAATTTGAATAGAAGTTTATAGAGAAAGATGGGAAGAGTGGTCTTCCTTAGAAGAGAATTAAAATTTAGGTTTTTCTTTCAAAGCCACAAGAAGGGGTGGAGGGGTCACCTTCACATTATGGTAAATACGACGTGAGTGCATACATGGTGTATTTATTTGTTTCAATATATATTTTGGTAGAATAGTAAAACATTGGGGTGGGGTATTTAAAATTTATATGGTATCATAACCTTTTAATTATACTATATTTGTAATAAAATGGTAAAATTTCTATAAAGTACTAATAATAGTTATAAATAAATTTATAGCTAGCGGACTAGTAGAGAAATATAGATGAGAATGTTGTAAATTCTAAAAATAGAGGTAGTTTTTATAAGTTTGTAAACAAATGTATTATGAACATTTTTTCACTAAGTGACTCCTTGTGATCATAGCCAACAAGATCAATATGTCTCTTTCCATCTCCCTAGATATAGAGTTGGATATGAAAATATGTAACAACTACTCCAAAGTTAAGTGAGCTCTCTACTGAAAATAGAAACACAACTTTAGTCTTAATAATGAATCCAAAATCTCAAAGTATGGGGATTTTTAAATAAGTAGTATTATCTACCATATATCTACCTAGAAAGGCTCTCTATTACATAGTTTACATATACATTGACCGCAAGTTGTGATGATGAATCTTCATCATTAATTGGTGAAAAGAAAACTTAAACCACCAAAATGAAAACAAAGACTATGAGATAGTTATCTCTTAAAATTAACTTAGGATGAAAATAAAATCATCAATTTGAAGATAAGTACAATGCTAAGGATTAAGTTTAAAGCAACTCTCCTATGAAATCCATGACATAATCTCTATATCATCATTCATTTTAGATACTTTAGGATCAACTATAGAAATATAAATAATGGATGGTGGGAGATCCCCAATATCCATTATAAAAAAATACAAAAGAATTATAACACCATTTACCAAAAATGTCAAGAGCCTTGTTATTATTATATTTTTATTTTTAGTTAAGATATTCTTAACTAAAAATTCTTGTTATTATTATATTTTTATTTTTAGTTAAGATATTCTTAACTAAAAATTCATTTGATATAATAGTATTTTGATTTGTGTTTGCGCTATGTGTGATGTTAAAAGTTATTTTGTTTTAATCATACATTTTAAATGTTGTAATTAGATTATTTATTAATATTCTCTTTATAGACTAAAATATAAAATCAAAATTGGGTTGATATAATAGTATTTTGATGAGTGTTTGTTATATGTGTGATGTTATAATGGGATAAACGTTTTAAAGGCAAAGTTCCATGGTCAAGTGTAACTATAATTTTCATCAAAATTCTTATTGAATTTTGGGAACAATTTCAATCAAAAAGAAATTAAGTTTGTCCACTACTTTTTTTCTTTTTCTTTTTCTTTTTCTTCTTTTTTTTTTTTATTTATTCTGATAGAAAATTTGCTCAATTATATTAGTAAATATAATTTTTTACATCTTCATTGACCAAACAAAAAATCCTGTAGAGACTTTCCAAGGAGAAACAATATTTCAAAAATACTTCTGGATATATCAATCCTTACAAATCTTAGCTCGCTGATATTCCATAAAAGGAGCAAAAACGAAAACACAGTACTTGCTCAGATGTGGCTTAAACGACTACATATCCAAAGATACAAAGAGAATAAAGCCAAAAAAGCCCAAAAAGGAGCTTGGTCAAAACATAAATTTTAAACGGACCAGAACTAGAAAAGGAAGATGTGCCTCTTGGGACCTTTAGTTCCATTTACCCATTTGTAATAGGGAATTCTACCTTCGGGTTCCTGTAAAAGGTTCGCCTCCTTGTTGTGGTCCCTATAAATGTGCTGGAAACTAATCTCATGAAAGTCTTTTATTAATTCCATTATTATGAGTTTCCAGCCTTCGATAGCACTAGCTTGTGGTCTTCCTCTCTTAGTTATCCAATCAATGAAAACCTTAGAATCTCCCATAACCTGGAGTTTTTGAAGTGACAAATGTGTTGCCAGTGTAAGAGTTTCCTATATGCCCAGAAATTCTGCTTTTGTATTAGTTCCTTCCCCACAGTTCAATATCCATCTATAAAATGATAAATTTGGCGTTTTTAAAACCCCACTCGCTCCACACTGTTTGCCACATGTTTGTGTTGCCCCATCAAAACATGTAAGAGTATTATCAGCAAGTTGAGAAATTAAACAGGATGGAACTGGGATAATTTTTTGTGTTACAGGGTGTCTTCTAAGTGAACCAAGAGTTTTGGTGACCACCGAGAGGATAGACAGAGAAGTATTATAAAAAATTGTTGTGTTCCTCTCAATCCATATAAACCAACAAATAAGGGCAGGTATAATATAAGAGACATACTTGTCCTCTGTCCAAGATTTAAAACAATCCGTTTGTGAATTCCCTTTCCAAACACTTTTGTAATTCTGGATAGTATTAATTCTTGTCCATACTGATTTTGTGAAGATGCAGTGTATGAAGAGATGGATAATATTTTCAGTATATTTCTTGCATAATTGACATCGACTTGGGAATTCCTAGCCTTTTTGTTGGAGAATATCCTAATTTAATATCTTATCCTCGACTGCCAACCAGATGAACAATTTGATTTTGAGTTGTATTTCCCATTTCCAGTTTTTTAGCCTCCAACCATCAAATATCGGGAACCTCTAGGTAGAAAGAAGAGCCATATAAACATTTTTTACTGTAAGGTACCTAGAAGTATCGCCACTAGTCCACATCAGTTCATCGTCATGTTCTTGAATGGAGGCTCCTGTACTAATAAGAGTAATACGAAACTGATCCCATTCTGCAACCAATTCACCTGTAAGACCCAACTCCCAACTTTTGTACCAGTTGGCCGAAGAGGAATTTTGTTCTAGATGCCCTCTTGCCTGGGAGAGTACAATACTATTTTTCTATCTTAATAAGAATATAAGAGTTGGCGATAGAAAAATATTTGCCTCCCAATCCTAGGATCTTGTCTCTACCGAGAGTAACAAGATGTCCCATTACGGGGATCCAGCTAAGCCAATGCGTGATCAAGTGGACCGATTTTATAAGGTTATTCCAGATTCTTGAAGTTGTTGTCAGATTGAAAGAAGACAATCTGAGCCAATTTGTGACAGTGGAGAAAGGAAGATATTTGTCTTTAATAACATTATTCCAAATGCCATCCCACGTTAAAACCCTCCAGAGTGTATTCGCAGCCAAGGATTTCTTGAAGTGGAAGATATTGCAGAATCCCCAACCATCGCACTTCTTAGTAATTGCAATAGTTTCCCACCTACAGAGATGGTAATGAAATGTATCACTTGTTGGATCATGTTGTCATTGATGCCAATGGTTTGTCATTGATGCAAATGGTTTGTCATTGATGCCAATGGTTTGATTATTTGGGAGATTGTTGGATCATATGTAAATGGTATGGTTTGATTGATGTCATTGATTGATGTCAAGTAATTGATTGATATGATGCCCTTGATGAGAATAATATATGTCCAAGTGGAAACCAATCGATACAATGATGAATCATTAGTGTCTTATCGTGGTTGATAAGGTGCACAAATGGATGAACTCCAAAGTGGTCCCCTTATGGTGAAAGCCCTCACGGGAAGACGCTTTACGGATTGGGTTATCCTAGAAGAAACGTTGGAGGACCCATGCTTGTATGTGGAATAATGAGATGAAGATCAATGAAGTTGTTGGTGAAACTATCCTAGATGGATAGTTCTTGTCATGCCATTTCCGATGGTACGTGGAATGTCACATAACTCCTCACGGTTTGAGAGTTATGGTCTTATGAAGTTGGAGGACCCCCATATGGAGGCTTGAAGCCCCAAAAGGTCAAAGAAGTAAAAATGCTTGAAAAGAAGAAATCATTATTTAAATGATAAAGTAAAGTGATAAAATCAAGATGGATTATTTAAATGATAAAGTAAAGTGACAAAATCAAGAAGGAATATTTAAATGATAAAGTATTGGAGAACTTTCTATTCATGGAAAGTGGTTAACCCTAAAATAAGGAAAATGGGTTAAGTGACCTAGAAATGGGTTAAGTAACCTAAAAATGGGTTAAGTGACCTAGAAGATGAAAGTATAAATAAGAAGCTATGATCTCTTGTAAAACACACATTTGGTAAGAATCCTTTTTGTGGATCAATGGAGAGCTTCTTGGTAAATATCTTTTGGAGTATTGATGGAGAGCTTCTTGTGAGAGAATCTTATTGGTGTGGATCTCTTGAGCATGATTGAAGATCTATTCTGAGGAAGAGAGTGAGAGGAGGATCTCATGGACGCATCAAAGTTTCGGTAATGTTGGAGATCTTGATGGCAAAAGTCTCAGAGTCACAGAAAACCCTATTTTTTGATGCCCATGCGGGCTGTCTGTGTATAGGGTGCGTGTACACGCGGGCTGGTTGTGTATAGGGTGAGTGTACACTTGGGATGACTGTGTACAGGGAGTGTGGACTGAATAACCTCATGGAGATTTGTGTTTGAGCTGGTGCCAAGCTCTTGGATGATGAGGCAGGTTCTAAATCTGCATTCTATGGCCTCAGATCTATCACTGAGACACTGGTATGGTTACATTATTGTCTTGATAGATGCTATTGTTTGATATGTTGTGAATGCTTAGGGCATTCTTGGTATGGCTTCTATGATGTGGCTCAGTTTGGTTGATTTGGTTAATGGAGTGAGCAACACTCTTGTGATTCAATAATGACATGACTGCTATGGTATACTAGTTATTTATACATGATTGAGATAGCATTCATATTGATTTGATGTGGAGCATGAGCAAGCTATTGAAGAGCTTGGATGTGTTGTGACTGGCTGTGGGTTAGTTTGGACAGTAGAAGATAGAAGGTTTCTAAGCATATGAAAAAAAGAAAAACCCTAGTTGCTTAGAAGTAGACGCTTGTTGCATTATACATTGGCCACGTTCACATGTGGGCTGTAGTGAGCCAGGGTGCGTTCACATGTGATTTGCACTACTGACAGGTCGCATACCTGTTGACAGATTGATATCTATTGAGGATTGTTGCCTCATCTCAGTTGATGCTAAGGGTGTAAGCTGAGTCTTGCATATAGAGCTGGTGCTCTTGTAGAGTTGTACTCTATTCAGTTGTTGCTGATAAAACCCAAGGATTGTAGTCCGTAATAAAAAGAAAATTGTACATACATCTTGTGTTCTTTGTGTCCATTATGATGATGACTTGTTGATGATATATTGCTGATATATGTTGTTGATATGTGCCTACATCTAACTGGTTATAAATGACAACAATGGGTAATGAATAAATGTTGAATGCTAATTGATGAGTTTTTGTGCAAGAGGGAAGTTTTGGGAAAAAGAGCCCCACCCTCATTCACCCCCCCCTCTAAGTGTGGTAGGTGTGTCCAACATCACTGTTACCCTTCCAGAGGAAATTAAACATAATTCTCCTGATCTTATTTAATACTGAGCCGGGGATGGACGCCAACAACATCCAATATACCAAAAGACTTTCCAAAGTTGATTTCATTAAAATATATCATCCACCCAAGGATAACGATCTATTGCATCAAAGACCAATTTTTTTCCCCACCTTTGCCAACAACTAGTTCCAGTCTTCAAATTTGTGCAACCCTGTCTTTAAATAATAACCAAGATATTTGAAACCAATATATAGATCTGTAAGGTAAACTGGAGAACTGGATTGAAGGGGATTAAGTCCACTTCCGATAACCCCTCATATAGAACAATTTGATTTTGTTTCATTTACATGTAGACACGAAGCTTTACAGAACAATTTAATGAGTCTATCAATTTCTACCCATTCTTGTAATGTGGCATTGATCATGATTAAAATGTCATCCACAAAGAATAAGTGGATAATTTTTATCATTCTGGACACCTTTATACCCTCTAGTTTCCCTTCCTCTTTTCTTTCTTTTAGTAATAATCTTAGACCCTCCAAAACCAATATGAACAACATGGGGGATAACAGGCACCCTTGGCGTAAACCTCAACCACTTCTGAAAAATTATGTTGCCTCACCATTTAGTATTACAAAAAATGTTGAGGAAACAACACAACTCATAATCCATTGGTGAGATGAATACCAAAGCCAACTTGTATTAAGATCATCCTTAACAAATCCCAGTCTATACAATCGTAAGATTTCTGAAGATCCAACTTATGAATAAGTGATTTTGATTTTTTTTTAATGCTATGGAGGCACTCATGCGCAGTACCAATGGAATCTTGAGTCTATCTGCCTTTCAAAAATCCTGGTTGTTCAACTGAAAGTGATATGGAAAGGATAGGTTTAATTCGATTTGCAATGATTTTTGAAATTAATTTGTAACAGAGGTTGCATATGGAGATAGGTATGAAATCCCCAAAAGTAGTAGGCTTATTTGATTTAGGAATTAGGGATAAAAAAGTGGAATTAAGGCCCMTTTCAATCAAACCTTTCATTTTCGATTCCCCAACCATCTCTAAGAGGTCGTCTCCAACCAAATCAAAGAAATGTGTAAAAAACTTGACTGTCCAGCCATATCGCCCTGGACTTTTATCTTTCTTGAACAAAGACAAAACCTCTTTCAGCACACCCAAGTTGACTGRGCAATGAAGTGAGCTAGCTTCTTCTACATTAACAAGTCGAGAGAAAAGCCTCGCGATTTTTTCTTGTTCTGTTGTTGAATGAAGATCTTAAGCCTTGAAGAAAATTTTAAAATAATTCATTGCCTCATCTTTTATTTCCTCCTGACTAGTGTGCAATGTCCCAGTGGGATCTAAAATCTCCCAAACATGTTTTTGGTTTCTTCTGTAATAGGCGAATTGATGAAAAACTTCGTGTTTTGGTCATCTCTTTGTATCCATATCCCCCTGCTGCGTTGTCTCCACAATTCTTTTTTAGATTTTAATAGACCATTTCTTTCTTGTTCCATGATACCAAGTTTTCTTTCCACTTCTGGGGATGAAGCATCACTCGCCACTAGCAAAATATTTTCTTTTATATCTGCCTCCAGCTTTTCCAGATTCAATAAATTCCTGCAATTCCTTTCCTTTATCTAGAGTTTTATGTGTTTCTTTAGGTCTTTTAGCTTCCATATTAATCTACACTGTCTGCCACCTTTAATTAAGTATTTTTGATCGGTCCAGACCTTATGAACTAAGTTGTTAAAATCCTTGTCAAGCAACCAATGAGAATTTAATTTAAAAGGATAGGCTTTGTAGATAGGGTTGATCTCCAATTGTAGTAAAACCAKAGCATGATCTGAAACAAATGGGTATTCCACCTAGGATTTGTATAGTCCCACACTTGCTAACAAATTTCCAGAAACAAGAAACCTATCTAGCCTCTTAGCAATTGAGCTTGTTCCAGATCACCCATTCCTCCAGGTTGGGACTAATCTATCCGGTTGTATGTCAATTAACTTCTTGTATTGAAAAAAGGCTTTGAAAAAACCCGCCAAAGGTCCCGCTTTGGCAGACCCTCCCCGGATTTCACCCGTCGAGACAATTACATTCAAATCACCTGCAATAATCAAATTTTTGTGAGATAATAGACCACTGTCTTCCATAGAGTCCCAAAACTTTTTCTGCTCCAAACACAGACCATAGATATTAAGTAGAGTGAGCTCCCTTTTGCTAGCAATGCACTTCCCTGTCAATAAAATGCCACCATAGGATAGGTAAGGAACCAAATCGAGTTTGTTTGGGTCTAAGTGACCAAAAGACCTCCCAAATTACCAACCGAATTAACAAGACAGGATACCTAGGAAGGTCGAAAGCAATTCATAAAATCTCTTTCTTTTTGTTCATAAACCAAGGTTTCCTGTAAGAAAAAAATGTTTGGGTGAGTCCTATCCAAAAGACGATGAACATAGGTCAATTTTAGGGAGCCCCCAATCCCTCTAAGATTTAAGGAGAGTAATTTCGTTATTTTTCCCTTGCCATGGCTTTCATTTCTCTAAGTGCCCCACTATCAGTGGAAGGAGGACAAGTATCTATTTGCAGGGAGGTCAAAACCGTTGATTTCTTTTGGGAACTCTTGGTTTTAATTGACGAGTATTCAATACCCAGGACCCTATACCAAGCATATTATTTTCCTGCCCCCTCGCCACCTAGACATGAGGAACTTGCCTCCCCACCCTGAGAGGAGTTTTCATAAACATAATTTCCTAAGTAAATAGGTAAAGGAAAAAAAGAGGTTGAGTCACGTATGAAAGGTATCAGGGAATCCAATACCACACTATGAGTAGTGTTGTCTTCCTCTGATTCACGAGAACCAGGAAGAGATGTTGTTTCATCAGACAGGTGTAAGGTCAAATGAGAGGAGGTATTCGACTGACAAGGATCCACATGAACTAAGGGATGGTCAAACACACAATCATTTTTAGTAGCGAGAGCAGGACTCACAGAAAAAACAATAGACTCAACCCTCGAGAACCCGACCGAAGTGGTAACCCTATCCACTTGTCGAACTAACCCCACTATTGTGGTTCTAGAAGGATCCTTTTTCATCTCAGAGGACACCTTGCCTTTGGTTGTTGAGTGTTTTAATAAGCATGAGGCATCCAATACATCCCTTTCCCACAACGATAAAGTAGAATAAAGAGCAAGACAATGAAGTTTTAACTTACTCGAGAGTGTGTCCACTGGCGCAGGTTGACTAGAGACCTCTGACGAAAAGTGAAAGGCCCTAGTCCCAAATGAATATTCTTCAAGGGGAGTGCTATAAATATCTCTATGTACTATTGTGTCTTTTGACACCTCATCTTTAACGCAACCATTATAATCCTTTCGAAAGTGTCCCATACTATGCCAAAAGCTACAACTAAAAGGTACGCCGAGATAATCAAGCCCCTATATAATCCTTCGGCCTCTCTATTCAATCTCTATGTAACACACCCACGATGGGGAAACATATAAAGAAAATCAATATATAAATTTCTTCTTCCTCAAATAGTCGATTTCTCCATTCATGGTCTCTAATCCTGGTCAATGGAAGTCAGAGAAGAACCTCAAATCCACTTAACAGACGCTCTTTCCCTTAAAGCCCAGGTTGTATGGAACCCGTGGCTTCCTCCTTTACACCTTTAATCTTCAACATATTTAGGCTCTAGCTCTCCAGGCTAAGTCCCTTCCTTGATGTGACCAAGGCTGTGACCAGTCTCCAAATCGAAAGGCGCATCGCGATTTCGCATCTTCGTGTCTTACAAAATTCACTTGCTCATCCTTCCCTCAAAATGAGTCGATGACCCAGATCTCTCCTAGATCCAACGGATCAGATAAAATCACAATTTCGTGTTTTGCAAGTTCTCATAAATCCACCCTTTGACTTCCCCGAGTCGCGAGTCAATGAAATGATGACCTCTTGCCACGTGTCCTCTTGAATGGACGATCCTGATGATTTTGGGACTTTGGAACCCTGTTCCTCTTGTGTACCCTCGAGGCCTATCGTTAGTGCGCTTTATCTTGATTGGGCAACCACAATTCTCTTATGCTCAGTTCGAATGAATAAGATCTGTTCTCCTCTGCGCTTACTCCTCGTTGTTTGGACTATGATCCGACGGTCTAGATCTTTCACGATTATCGATCCAACAATAACTGTAACTCCTCCTCCCGAGCTTTCACTTTCTTCCCTGGCTGGGAAGATCTCAGATGTTTCAAAGGTCTTGACCTTCGATTTACTCCCTGTGAGCCCTGATGTATGGGTCTCGACTCCCACTTTCCCTCCTGAGCTTACGAACTTGAGACAAGTTTGCCTCTTGGACCTCATCTGGGCTTTAGAAAGGCACTTATCTCTTTTGATATTAGTTCTTAGGGGATTTTGAATTCCCTCATACTCTTGCGTTAATMTTCTCACGTCAGATCGATGGTCGATGACCTTCCTTGATCCAACGGACCAGAGTACATTGCGATTTCAGGTTTCGGTAGTTTAGTCGCACCGACGTGTGAATCTCCTGATGTGCGAATCCCCGATCTCACCAATCCGATGGTCAAGGAGGGTCCCAATATATCCTTAGATCTACGGTCTAGATCACGTTGCGATTTCGGGTTTCGGGGGTTTAGTCACGCCAATGTATGAATCTCTGATGTCACCAATCCGATGGTCAGGGAGGGTCTCGATAGATCCTTATATCTATAGTCTAGATCACATCGCAATTTTGGGTTTTGAGAGTTTAGTCACGCCAATGTGCGAATCTCCTGATGTGCAAATCTTGCGAAGTCTAAAGGGGTTGAGGCGTTAACGCCTGCGTTCCTTCCTCAAATATAACGGCTGTGATGGGCCACAGATATTCCCAAATGGATCTAGTCCATTCAAATTCCAAACGAAAGGATACTACCTTTGATACTTTAACTTCTGACTATCCCTCCCGAGCTTCATCGGTTATGAAGGATTTAAGAGCGTTACGCTCTTTCTCCCGGACTTTACACATAGAGGGATCTTCGGCAAAACTATTGTGGTCCTTCGTCAGGGCTAGGACTTAAGTGGTTTTGGGTTTCTTATTACCTCGCAGAGAGCCTGTGCATATCTTCACTACCTCTCTTGAGCTTAATAGACTTCGTCTTCGCAGGGATTGCAAGATTCGACCTCCGCATTCAGGGAAGTAATCACTAGAATCTAGAACGATGATGAAATTACCTGGGGAAAGTGCCTTCAAGTGATTAAACCAGGGTGCATGGAACTCCAAGAAAAATTATAGGCTCTCAAGGAAATAAATGCATAATCATAACTTAATCATTTAATACAGAGAAAGAAACCTTTATAGACAGGTAATTACTCGCATGCATCCATTATTTGCAATTCAAAATCATAAGGCAAGAAAACACTTATCAAAACCATAGAGTGTGATATGACTGTTGAATGGGGTGCTCATTTCCACCCAACCATAGTCTCAGTCACTCCCAATGGATTTATCACTATCCACCCCCGAGCTTAGGCCACGATGATTTGAGATTCAATATCTCACTTCCAGCTCAACGAAATTTAGGAGCGAAGGCTACTCTCCTTCTCCCTATACAGGAATAGATGAGGATGGAGGTTACTCTCCTTCTCCTAACTTAGTATCTATCCTCTGTGATCAAAACTCACTTTCGCTTTCAATCCTTCCTCAGACCTGAGAGTTTCCGCTCTCGTCTCTGCATTCCTCGCAGGCCCTCTCTGCCCACACCATGCTTCCTTTCTTGCCTTCCTCAACAAGATTTCACGTGGCTCAAAATCCCAGTCCATGGTCAAGTTTGGAAGCCTTAAAAATGGGCAGTTTGCCCCATCCCCTCATTAAATCTTGAGGATGCCTTCCCACCTACCAGTCTGACTATAATTCATTGCCCCATTTCTGATCTTGAGCAATTAAAACCAACATAGTACTGGTTCTGTGGAGGTTAACAAAACCATTCTGGGTCCCCTCCACCGTCTTTTCATTATCAATCATGGTCTTTCTTATCACATCCCTTCTCAGCAGTCATGCATCACGTTTCCATTATCTATTAATATAACAAGATTTACATTCATCAACCTTCATACAAAGGTCCACCAAATCAAACATTCACACTTTGAGTTTGCCATAGTTCCTAGCCAATACACTTATATTTACAGACTGGGGGAAACAGGGTGTTACAATCCCCTCCCCCTTAAAGGAATCATCGTCCTCGATTCTATATCTATCAACATGATAGGTATGTACATAAGTAAACAAAATCAGATATGCATGTCTCATGGCATCTTCCATTTCCCATGTAGCCTCATCTGGGCCAAAGTGTTTCCATTGCACCTTGACCTGTGCAATGGTTTGGTTCCTGAGTGATGTTTGCTTCCTGTCTAGTATGCATTGGGGCTCTGGCAGGATTTCTCCCTTCGACTCCACCTGGATCACAAACTAGTCAATTATATGATTAGCATCATGTACATATTTCTTCAACAATGAAACATGGAAAACATTATGTTCATTTACTATGGGAGGAAGTTCTATCCTATAGGCTACATGTCCCACTCTATCTAATACTTCAAAGGGTCCACAATACCAAGATGCCAACTTGGCATAGGCTCCCACTCTCAGAGAACTCTTCTAGGGTCTAACTTTGAGATAGACATGGTCTCCGACTTTGAACTCTCGGAGAGTTCTCTTTCTGTCGGCGTAACTTTTCTGTCAGTCTTGAGCAATTTTCAGATTTTTCCTTATCTGCACTACTTGTTGTTCCATTTCTTTCAGCATGTTGGGTCTGATTGTAATTCTGTCCACTGGATTACTYCAGCTGATTGGAATCTTGCACTGTCTACCATAGAGGACTTCAAAAGGGCTCATMTTCAAGGATTCCTGATAACTATTGTTGTAGGCAATCTCTACCAATGGTAGGTAGTATTCCCACTTCTTAGGCTGATGCATTACATGCATCCTTAGCATGTCTTCTACTATTTGGTTCAATCTTTCTGTTTGTCCATCAGTTTGAGGGTGATAAGGTGTGCTGAATAGTAGTTTTGTCTCCAGACTGGCCATTAGGGATTTCCAAAAGTTTGAAGTGAACTTGGTATCTCGGCCAGATACAATTTCCTTGGGCATGCCATGCATGCTAAATATCTCCTTCATGAAGATGTTGGCAATATATATGGCCCTGCAAGTTGATTTGACAAGAGTGAAATGAGACAACTTACTCAGTTTTTCAACCACGACCATGATGGCATCATTTTGCTTGGTCGACTTTGGTAATCCGGTGATGAAATCCATGGAGATGGTTTCCCATTTCCATTCTAGGATCGGTAGGGGTTGTTATAATCTTGCTGGATGTCGGTGCTCTACCTTAACTTGCTGCCATTCTAGGCATGTAGCTAGATAGTTAGTTATGTCCTTCTTTAACCCAAGCCAATAGAATTGTTTCTATACTTCTGCTAAGGGCATAGACCACTCTATTTTCCTTTCCTTTGATGTGTTTGATTTCAAAATCAAACTCACTTAGGAGATCCATCCACCTAGCTTGCCTGGCGTTGAGTTTCGGTTGATCAAACAGGTGCCTCAACCCACAATGGTCTGTCATAAGAAAAAATCTCCTTCCCAGGAGGTAGTTCCTCCACATTTTTAAAGCATGTACTATGGCAGCCAAATCTAGGTCACGGGTCACATAATTGATCTCATGTTCGTTTAATTTCTGGGACACGTAGGAAATTACATGTCCTTCTTGCATAAGGACTCCTCCGAGTCCTTCCTTGCAGGCATCTGTACATACAAGGAAATAATTATCCGGGTCTGCAATCGTTAGCACGGGTGCATGGGTTAGGAGGTATTTTAGTTCCTGAAATCTTTCTTTGCATTTTGATGTCCAAATGAATTTAATCCCCTTTTTCTGAAGGGCAGTGATTGGACAGCCAATCTTGGAAAACCCTTTTATGAACCTTCTATAGTATCCTGCTAAGCCCATGAAGGACCTAATATTGGATACATCTTTTGGGCTAGGCCATTCCATAATAGATTTGATCGTGTTAGGGTATGTTGGCCCTTGACCAAGTTTTGAGGATTCTTGGTCATGTTTGACCTAATTTTGGGACTTCGATAGGCTGTCGAAGGCAGAGCGCAAGACAAAGCA
>JASDQU010012752.1:28481-44568 GCA_032191745.1 Picea mariana | reverse complement strand
TGAACCTTCTATAGTATCCTGCTAAGCCCATGAAGGACCTAATATTGGATACATCTTTTGGGCTAGGCCATTCCATAATATATTTGATCGTGTTAGGGTATGTTGGCCCTTGACCAAGTTTTGAGGATTCTTGGTCATGTTTGACCTAATTTTGGGACTTCGATAGGCTGTCGAAGGCAGAGCGCAAGACAAAGCAAAGATCACGGGATATCGACCCCTTTTTGGGATTCAGGATTATGTAATGGGTATGGGATGTTGGCCCATGGGTTTACCCATGTTTAGGCCTATTTTGTAATGTATAAATAAGTAGCTAGGCGATGTAAGAGAGAGACGGAGAGACCTAGTAGGCTGGTGTGCTAAGTGCTAGAGTCTGATCTATGTGATCAAGAGCTGTAAGTGATTTGTGCATTCTATGCGAGGCTTGCAAGACTAGTGAAAGTAACTGTAAGACACTGTGTGAAGGCTTGGTGCTGTACCCTAGCTAGAAGGAGGAGGATCCGATGAAGTGTGCACAGATATTCTGTCTTTTGCAGAGTAGAACTTAGATGCTATGTTCCAGTAAGAAGCTTGACCAAAGATAATAAAGAAGAGAAGAGTTAGTGGACGTAATCCTAGGGTGGGGGTGAACCATATACATGCTGTGTTTCTATGCTTTGTGCGATGTATTGATGTTTTTATGTGTTTATTTTCTTAGTGCTTTAATATAGATAAATGATCTGTTGATGCTTAGTGCTTAATAATATGGATGGATGTTAGATCTGACTTATGTACATATGCTTGGTGCTTAAATACCTTATATTGGAATGAATACTGTGATACTATGTAATTAGGGTTTAACTGCACTGTAACTAAGACTGGATATTGATGAATGTTAACTGCTGAGTGTTCTGTTAAGTGTTAGAATCACATATCAGTGTCCCAGCTAAGGTTGCAGACATCCAAGTCCTGCAACGACCCCTACCTCTACCTCGGGTGAGACTTCATCTGCTTCGTAGGTGTTGTTGAAAGGGCTAGTAGTTAGGGTTTTGTTGGTGCAATGTTGTAGTGTTGAACCCTGGGTGTATCCCTGTGCCAAAATATGGTCTGTTGTCAGGACCTAAAATTGTGATTGTTGGGAATTGAGGATGAATAAGCTTTGTGCAAAGATCCGAATTGAAACTGTGATTGATGGGAACTGAGGAAGATGAAGCTTTGTGCAAAGATCCGACCTGAAATTGTGAAAGCTCTGTGCGTAGATCTATCGCTCTAGTGCACAGTATTATACTCGATATGTGAAGCTCTGTGCTAAGAAAAGAGGCCCGATTTGAAGAAAAGAGGTAAGATCTGGGAGCTATGTGCCCTGCTAAAGGTGAAAGTGAGACTAAAGAGGTAAGACTTGCAAGCTTTGTGCTCTGCTAAAGATAAGATTATTAGAAATTTTTGTTTCTAGAGTATGAATCTAGGTATGTTTGATAAGATTTGTCCTAGCTTGAAAACTAGGGCACTGATAGAAGAAAGAAGATTTGATATGAATAGATCTGATAAGAATAGTGAAAGATATGTTAGACCTATGCATAGAAAGAATGTTTGGACTAACAAATAGATGCAGGACCCTAGAAAGAGTTTTTTGCAGGTTAGCTATTATTATCTTACCGTGCAGTACATGAGAGGTTGGGGATCATTTAGAAGAAAGAGAGTATTAACCCTTTGTTGCACCTCTTTTGTCACCTAAATCAGAAAAATAAGGGTGCTTACAATCCCATTTGGGTCAGCTAGGAAAGACAACAATAGAGGAAAGAGTTAGAAGTATAAATCATAAAAGATAAGCAAAGAATTAAACTAAGAATGGTAAAATAAATTAAACTAGAGTGCATAAGGACATTAAAACAAGAAACAAACAACACTCATGCCACCAATGGAAAGGATTGTATTAGTGGAAAGAAAACACCAAAGAGAAAGGGAGACTTTAGGTCCCCTCTTCCTCCAAGGGAGATCTCTTGGACCCCCAAATATTGAGCTCTTCTTACAAGTAATAAACTAGAATGAAATGGTGAAGAGAATCCAAAGCACATTCAATCAAGAGGTGATATGAATGGCTAAATGAAATGGTGCTAGCATACTCTTGATGAGGAAAGAGGATCCTCCAAGAGAATATCAACAACAAAACAATACAAATGAATTCCTTGAAAATATAGTGCACCATGGCTTCCTTTTATAGCATAGCTTTGAGGTATTATGTAACCAATTCTTAGTGTGAATAAGGGGCCCTTTAGGTCTTTGACTAGCCCCCTAGTTGGATTCATCCGAGATTTGGATGTCAAATCGACTTGGAAGCTAAACCAAAAGTGGGTGGAAGGCCAACCAATATCATAAATGCGCCGTTTTGAGGTGTGCGTGGCTTTTTGCATCCACAGTCGTGCATCGGGTGCATGTGCACTTTTTCGACACTATCTAACTGTCGCACCTGCGCGTGCACCTTGTGTATTTTTAGCGCATGCTGGTTGTATAGTTTTGGACCTTTTGGAGATCCATTTTTGGCCCATGAGTGAACTAATGAGTGTTTTGAAGATGCCGGATTCCTGTAACCATTTGCGGATGAAATTTTGGTGATAACAGATGTCCCTTGATGTGTGAGGTTAGGAGCATACGTAAAGCCAAAATACATCAATGTTTCTTCTACTGAGAGTACATGTGTAATAAAGAGCGCTGTGGGGAGTTTCAAGAGTGACCCATTGGAAGGAGAGGGGAACCTGTAGGACCTAAGCCTTTCCCAAGGTGTGGGAGAAAAAATAAAACTGTGTACAAATGAGGTGGGCATGCCCCATGCTCGTGTCATGTAACTCAAAAAAGATGTAATATAGTAACTGAAGCTGTGTTGTGGATGTAGATCACTGCAGTGCCCTCCAGGTTGGTTTGATAATAATAGAGGACAATTATGATGGTGAAAAAAACTCTGAAAAAGGGTAAGGACACCTATGAGAAGTGTCGATAATGTGCAGACATTGATAGTCTATCAAATTTTAGAGGTCTCCAGCTAAGATAAAACAATGACAATAGTCGCAAAGTAAGGTCCGTCGTAACATGAGATAGTGTTGAAGTCAAATGTTATGGGGGTCAACGACAATAAAGAACAATGGTGGTTTTCCTTATGCCATCCGAGACTTCTCATTGTAAAGGTAATGAGAGTCAAGATACTGTTGTCCTTATGGAAACCATGTTGATGTCGACAGAAAGGGAGATGTGACTCCAAGAAGCAAAGAGCTTTCGAAAATCCACTGGATGAAATCAAGAATTGATGAGGTATATGGACAAAGTCAAGATGCAGTGAGACTCAAGACTGCCCTTGGTTGGGGAGATATGCAAAGTGGAAACAATCATAAAACTGAATCTAGCTCTAGGGGGATGACTAGACGAGGGTGAGTTGTGCCAGAGGCATGACACAATGGACAAACACAAAGATAAAAAAGGTCTATGGGTTGTAAGATGCTCAGGGTTTATGGATAGTGTCATTGATGTCGGGAAGTAAAAAATGCCCCAACCAAGGGCGAAAAGGGTTGCTTTGCCAGAAAAAGGAAGGTCGCTAAAGGAGACAACAGAAAGCTATGAAAATGCGAAAAAAAGGGTTTGCACAATTATCAAAAGAATAAAAAATAAGTTGGGATAACTGTGCAGATACAGAAATGGGTGCCCTAGTGTAAGATGTCTTGGCCTGATGAGGGTGCAAGTTGCTTGGAAAACAAGTGGATGGTTAGGGCCCCATAGGTGGGTTTCTATATTAGGGAAACCTATGGAGGACAATCTGTAGAGGGGAAAACTGACAGTGGATGAAATGGATGGTTAATGATACTGTGGGGGTGTAGTTAGAATAGAACCATGATGAAGTAACCGGGGAGTCCATTTTGGGCAGGTTAGCAAAATGAGGAGAAGGAGTATGTGGTTGGTTCTCGACATTATATAAGACTATTGGGATTCCCATCCCTGAAGGGTGAAAACAACATGAGTGTCAAGATGCCCGTGGGAGCTATGAATGGGACAAATCATGTGGGGGGGAAGTGCTACCAGGTGACAGTACCAAAATGCAGTGGAGGTGATAGCACTGTAGAGCCAGATATAGGGATCCTAGAGGCAAAGATCGGAGGGTGTGACTGGGAGATGCATTTTGAGATTAAGAGGGAATGACTACATGCCAGTGTTGATGATATACCTGAAGGGATACTGCTGCCATATGATAATCAAGCACCTACACACATAAAAACCGAATACGCGACGTGAACAATATCTGAAGAGAAAAGATCATATAGCAATTATTCAATAATGTAAGCATGTGTACCTGAGCGTAATATGAGAAAAATGTCCCCCGGGGGCTGAGGATGGAAAATAGCCCAGGGAATGGAATTATGTAGGTAACAGGGTCCTGATCCTGTGGCTGAAGATGGATCGAAAAACAGGCGCCTGAAGCTCCTAGAATTGAGTTAGGAAGTTTTGAAAAATGGACTATATCTAGCTGTAGGACCTGTTATCCTTGATTTTTAGGGATAACTAGGAAATCATGTCTCGAGGCCCACAGGTCCTAGACATGGAGTACCGAGAGCAGGATTGACCTGGGCATGGCCCTGGAGGGCCCATCCTTTTCTTCTTCCATCTGCTTTATCTTTTCAGCAACAACAACATCCATCACCATCGGCTTGGTCCTGTATCAGAAGAGGTTCTTGCTCCATGAGGTAATTGGTCCAGGTATCATGGTATGTGTCACTTTTGATCATNTTTTCAGCAACAACAACATCCATCACCATCGGCTTGGTACTGTATCAGAAGAGGTTCTTGCTCCATGAGGTAATTGGTCCAGGTATCATGGTATGTGTCACTTTTGATCATTGAAACCTTTAAATATATGCATCTGATTCCCTTTTACCTCTAACAACTGCTTGGATCTTACATTAACCTACTTGACCATGCTTAGGGAGATTGACAGGGTGCCCTAGCAAGCCTGTGCCCATAGGTTTTGGTTGCCACTAGGGGGATTTCTGAAAAATCCATCGTCCGCTCTCGCCATAGCACCACTATTTCACTTTATCTCTCGCTCACTTATCCCATTCCCCTTGTCTCGGCATTGGGTTGACCTGTTTGTAGGATTGCATCTTATCTCGTGGGAAGAAGGGGCTAAAGGCCCAGAAGGTAAAAGTAGTTGATAAAAGATAAAAGCCTAGAAATAAAACCTCGAGATGCTTCGCTCAGGGATCCTAGAGAAGGCAATAAAAGGCCTCTTAGCAAGAAACAAGAGGGACCTAGAAAATAACAAACAAGACCTAGTCAAGAGGATAGGGGGTCTCATCACGAGCTAGCCTAATAGGTTCATGGGTACCTAACATTATGAAATTTCCACCATCTAGTTACCACGCCAGGGCAGTGACCTTTGGTTGCATGGCCAAGGGAAAGGGGGTCACATCACGAGCCAACCTTCTCATCTCTGTGAAAGTACTTGTGGGTAACACTGTCAGCTCTGGTCACCATGCCAAGGCAGTGTCCTCTGGTTAGCCCTTGAATAAAAAGAAAAAGAAGAAGAAAAAGCAAATAAAAGAAAAGAATAAAGGCAAGAACGGGCTTGGAAAAATTGCATCCATGAAAGGTACAACTCACCTTCTACAAAGGCACCCACAGATAACATCATGCATCCCTGGCTCTCACTTCACCCACATGTCTGGACATCCCCTAGCCACATCACCTCACTTACATGGCTTGGATGAAACCTTCCTAGAAACTTCCCTTTTCTTGTGGATACTAGCCCAATAGGACGTCTTGTCTTTTTCTCCAGTCTTGTATTGTAGGTTTTTGTAATTTCTTTGAGCTATTGACCAATGTATCAAGGTTTTTATGCATGTATTTAATAATATTAATGATGAAATGTGATTGACATTGCTATGATCCCTGTGACTAATGAGCCCATGGAGGGCATAGCTTTTGATGTGTAGGACCATGCCCGATGGACAGGTACCATTTGGACTGGTACACATGGGGAAATGATCAGGTCGGACCTCCATGGGGATGAAGAGCCCACCAGATGGATGCTGAGACCCCATCAAGGGGCAGAGACAGGAAGATGGCTGATTAGGGTTTTACACCGAAGAAGAAGAGGATGTTTCATCAGAGGCACTTTGGCAGAGCCCGACCTAGGGGGTTTGACCCACTTCCAGTGCAACGTTTTCCCTGGATAGCCCAGGAAGTCACCTAGGAGCTCTTGACATCACCTTGAGTGTGTGACAATTTGACAGGGTAGTTAGCACGTGTGGCATGATTGGGAGGCCCAAAGAGGGCCAACATTTTTCCCTTTGGTGCTGCATTTTCCCTAAAAAGGGCTAACGTCTCCCTCAGTGGAGCTTGATGCTTACTTTTGCTCAGTTAGGGTTTTAAAGTAAACATTTAATGTAAAAACAATATTACTATGATATTCTGGCCTTGTCGGCCATTTTATGACCTAAAAAGTAAATTAGGTCATTGATACACTATATATTGAGGAGTTTTAGCCTCATTTTATGATAACACATCACTCACTCATTAGTGAGGTCTAATTTTAGCGCCCTACTTGGGTATTTTTGCTGGTTTAGTGAGGTGCACTTGTTGAAGGAAGGCATTTCTTGGCATTTTATGGTTTTTCTCTTAAAGGGAGGTGTTACAACTAGGGTTTGCATGGTTATTTCTTAAAGAATTGTAAGTGTTTTTCTACAAAGCTTCTTGATTGAATGGTTTTAGTCTTATTTTCTTACATGTATTTATAATTTGCTGAATCAAAACCCTAGGTGACAAGCACACATGTAGGTCCTTGTCTCATGTCCCCTAATAGAGAATTTTTCAGCCATTGAAGAAGGAAGAAAGAGCCTAGCCATAGCTACACTCTCATTTCTTCTTCTCCCTGAGCTAGCCGTACTTTCCATAAGTCAAGAAGGAGGAGACGTCCCAGGCCTAGGTTATCTACACCTAGGGCCATTTTTCTTCTAGGATTTAGTGATAGAGCCTTGTTGTAGCAACACTCTCCCTCACTACACTCTCTTGTCTTGATTTATCTAGCTGTTTTTTCCAAGTTAACCTAAGGAAGGCGGAGAGAGCATGAGGCCTTGCTTTACCAACACCAGAGTGAGCCTCTCTCCCCTAGGGATTTGATTCTGGGGCCCTTCCATAGCAACACTTCATAAATTTTCCTTCTAGTCCTTAGCCGTCCTCCTTTAACCCTTGCATCCTCTATTAAATTGACTCCATTAGCCCAAAGGCACTGATCTTAGACTTCCAGCGTTGAAGTGAAAGTGATCAAACAACTCTCAAATTATTTTCTAAATTGAAACCCTAACTAACTGCTAACCCCAAGTTGCTAACGTCACACCTGAATATTTCATCTTTATGCATCAACGCCTTATTTTAAGAGCAATTGAATGGTGATTTAGGCATTAATTAATGTTGTGTTGATTTGTTACATTGAATGCCATGTCATTTCAGTATCTATTGAAGAAGTGATATTATTTGCATTGCTATATTGATAAACATTGACGTTGTCAACATTTACTGCCATAATTGCTTATTAAATATCAAATAGTCTTATGAAGTACTAACCCATTGAATTATAGCTTGCATATATTGGTTTGCTGTTGATTTGTTTCGGGCAAGTTTTCTCCTTTGGGGCTTCACTTCATTATTGGCTGTTTAGTCGGGACTATCTTTTTTGGTGGTAACCTATGAAGGGGGAACTTTACCTTTATCCTTTAACTTTTGCCTCTTCAAAACTCCAGGTTACCGGGGACATCTCCCCTAGGCCTGACCTCTCTAAAGATAAAGAACCTTCCCATTGTGGTGACATTAGGTGGGATAGGTTCCTGTTACGCTAGTTTGACCTCCATCTTATATCCTTTTGACCTAGCTACAAACTGTGCGATAATATTTTGGCGCCRTTGCTAGGGAAGATTGAGTCAATTCTCCTCAAAYGACACATCTTTTCGGTAAGCCTTGCCTCAGAGACCTTTTCTTACCAGCTTACCTGGCGACTCCACTAGGGTGTTTTCCCTATTTCTTTGGTAGTTTCAAGTAAACTATCTGGCGACTCCACAAACTAAAAGGAGATAAAATATTCCTCCTTTGTCTTTCATAAGGAAGCCTCCCTTGAACTCTCCTATTGTCAAATCACTTTTCGGGAAAAGCCTTCCTTTAAGAATCATGTCTAGCTCTCAGACTGCTACAACTAACCCAGCCAACAGTCAAAGACAATTATCATATACTCTTTTCAAACTATTAGACATGTCAGCCATACCAGGATACCTTAGGCAGATGCCACCCAAGTATGAAAAGTGGTTGCCAAAATTTATTGGTACTGATGCAATCAGTGCCGAAGAACACATGAGAAAGTTCTGGTCTTTTTTCCAGCTTCACCCCATTAGTGATGATACTGAATATCTAGTCATGAAGTTGTTCTCCGCTACTCTTTATGATGCCTCAAGGCATTGGTACCTGAGCCTTCTCGATGGAAGCATCAAAACCATGGATAGACTTGAAGAGGCCTTTCTCAAAAGATGGAGTGTCAAAGAAGACCCTAATATGATCCTCACCCAACTGAACAACCTTGCCAAATATGAAAATGAGTCCATTCGGGAGTTCCACACTAGATTCGAGACTTTGCTGCAAAGAATTGCCCCAAGCCATCATCCGAAAGATGACTACCTCGTCCATGTTTACACCAGATCTTTCAATGGCCAACTAGGGTATCTTCTTAGAGACAAAAACCCCAATCCATTCAAGAAGCCCAAGAGCTCGGTACTAAAATAGAGGGAAACATCCTTTCATCCAAGATTGAGCCTTTTTCTAACCCAAGGGGGGAGAATAGACACTAAACCAAATATAGTTCACAATGCTGAGCCTACTTCAGATCTATGTACTAGTATCACCAAACTATAAGCTTCTATGGATGGTATCATAAAAAATCAAGAGGAAATTATGAACAGGATCGTAAAGTTGGAAAGATCTCAGACCCAGGCACCCAGGGTCCCGTACAAAGGGAAATTCTAGAAAGGGGGCCAATTTTATAAACCAAAGAATGAGCATGAAGTTCCAAACACTTTGGCCCCTGCAAACGTTGTTGATGAAAATCCTTGGTGCCTGGACTGCAGTGAAGCACATTGGGAACATGAGTGACCCTACAATAGTGACCATCAACAAGTCAACAACATGGATTGTTTCATGGAGTTTCCTCAGATAAATATCACAGATGCAAAACATCAGGAAGCTGTGAAAGAAGCAGCCAGATTAGTAAGGATGGCAGTGATAAACAACCTAGATCAAGAATCACAAGAAAAGCTAAAGAAACAAGAATTTTAGGTGTACAGAAGAAAGAATTTGAAACAACCAGCTGTTGATCAGGCAAAGCCCCCACCCCTGGAGATGCTTCTTCCCAAGACATCCAAGGCTGGCAAGGTTAATATGAACTTTGAATTCGAAGGGGAATTATCAAAGATGCATGTAAACGTCCCCCTAAGAGAATCAATCAAGATCCCATCCATCAAGGAATGATTTGACACTTTCTTTTCAGGATCAAATGAGCCTATGGACCCCCCTATTATGTTGCAAGCTGATCACTTCAGGGTCTAATATGGTGAAAACCCTCCTTTCTTTATGACTTTGACAATGAACGACAAAAGCCTCAACAATTGCATGTTAGATACAAGTGTTGGTGCCAACATGATGTCACTCAAAGTCATGCGACAAGTGGGTTTGAAGGTCACATAGCCTTATAGAAATGTACGTGGTTTCGAATCTAAAGCCATACCCACACTTGGGGTGGTTGAGAATGTTGTAGTTCGCCTAAAAGAGTACCCAGAGAAGATGGTCCACATTGACATTGTGGTAGTTGATGTCCCAGATGTGTGGGGAATGTTGTTATCTAGGAAGTTTGGTGGAATGTTAGGTGGCACCCTTGAGATGGACGTCACATTCTTGCAATTGCCTTTGAAAAATGGAACGGTAGGCCATCTCCTCATTGTGCCAATAATTAGGGACCATGTGCAGGATATTACTCACCCCATCAACAATGACAAAGAACAAAACGAGATGATACAAAATCTTCAAAAGTATTCTCCAGAATATATGCCCTTTGCAATAGAGGAGAACTTTGATTAGATCGAATGGCCCAAGAGAGAAGAATACCAACAACTCCTAGATGAATTCAAGAGAAAAGAAATTGGGATGGTGAAGATATTAAAGAAACATGAAGATGACATACAAATCCACCTGTCTCAACAGGAAATTTTTACAGGAGAAGCCCACCCCCCTCCTTCAGCACAATACACCAGGGTTGTCCAAGGAATGACCAAATACAAAGTCAAAAAGTACAAGGAGGGAGACATGGTATGGATGTGGGAGACCCAGAAAGGAGAGCCAACTAATGTAAAAGGAAGCACTTAGTCATGGCTATAACCCTTCAAAGTTGGAATGGAATTAGTTAACGACTCATATTATCTATCCACTCTAGAGGGAAGAAGGCGCCCATTACCCATCAGCGGGCACCTCCTCAAACCCCACCAAGGTGGGGGGACCTAATTTCACAGGTAAGTATAGGTAAGTAGGCATTTTTCATGTATTATACCATTTACATTTCATGTTAGTTTGCTTCGACATTTTGATTGTTTTATTATATATATATATATATATATATATATATATATGCTGGGGTGGAATTACCACCCCATTTTTGTTATTGATGCCCCTATCGAGTTTGAGCAGGTCTGCAGGTTATGCCAGAGATGTTGAGGTTCTCATGCGCTCTACAGTGAGCACATGTCCCCAAGTTGGAGCCAGATGTTATTCCTGATTTTTAGGGATAACCATGAAATCATGTCTCAAGGCCCACAGGTCCTAGACATGGAGTACCGAGAGCAGGATTGACCTGAGCATGGCCTTGGAGGGCCCATCCTTTTCTTCTTCCATCAACTTTATCTTGTTAGCAGTAGCAATGTCCATCACCATCGGCTTGGTCCTGTATCAGAAGAGGTTCTTGCTCCATGAGGTAATTGGTCCAGGTATCATGGTATGTGTCACCTTTGATCATTGAAACCTTTAAATATATGCATCTAATTCCCTTTTACCTCTAACAAATTCTTGGATCTTACATTAACCCACTTGACCATGCTTGGGGAGATTGGCAGGGTGCCCTAGCAAGCCTGTGCCCATAGGTTTTGGTTTGCCATCGGGGGGATTTCTGAAAAGCCATCGTCCACTCTCACCATAGCACCACTATTTCACCTTATCTCCCACTCACTTATCCCCTTCCCCTTTTCTGGGCATTGGGTTGACTTGTTTGTAGGATTGCACCTTATCTCATGGGAAGAAGCAGCTAAAGGCCTAGAAGGTAAAAGTAGCTGGTAAAAGATAAAAGCCTAGAAATAAAACCTCGAGATGCTTCACCCAGCGATCCCCGAGAAGCCAATAAATGGCCTCTCAGCAAGAAACAAGAGGGACCCAGCAAATAACAAACAAGACCTAGTCAAGAGGATAGGAGGTCTCATCATGAGCTAGCCTATTAGGTTCATGGGCACCTAACAGTATGACATTGCCACCATCTGGTTACCACACCAGGGTAGTGACCTTTGGTTGCATGGCCAAGGGAAAGGGCGTCTCATCATGAGCCAACCTTCTCATCTCTGTGAAAGTACTTTTGGGTAACACTGTTAGCTCTGGTCACCATGCCAAGGCAGTGTACTTTGGTTAGCCCTTGAATAAAAAGAAAAAGAAGAAGAAAAAGAAAAGAAAAGAAAAGAATAAAGGCAAAAATGGGCTTGGAAAAATTGCATCCATGACAGGTACAAATCGCCTTCTACAAAGGCACCCACAGATAACATCATGCATCCCTGGTTCTCGCTTCAACCACATGTCTGGACATCCCCTAGCCACATCACCTCACTTACATGGCTTGGATGAAACCTTCCTGGAAACTTCCCTTTTTTTGTGGATACTAGCTCAATAGGACGTCTTGTCTTTTTCTCTAGTCTTGTATTGTAGGTTTTTGCAATGTCTTTGAGCTATTGACCGATGTATCAGGGTTTTTACGCATGTATTTAATAATAATAATGATGAAATGTGATTGACATTGCTATGATCCCCGTGACTAATGAGCCCATGGAAGGCGTAGCTTTTGATGTGCAGGACCATGCCCAACGAAAAGGTACCATTTGGACCGGTACACATGGGGAAATGATCAGGTTGGACCTCCATGGGGCTGAAGAGCCCACCAGATGGATGATGAGACCCCATGAGGGGGCAGAGACAAGACGATGGCTGATCAATGTTTTACACCAAAGAAGAAGAGGACGTTTCATCAGAGGCACTTTGGTAGAGCCCGACCTAGGGGGATTGACCCACTTCCAGTGGAATGTTTTCCCTGGATGGCCCAGGACGTCACCTAGGATCTCATGATGTCACCTTGAGCATGTGACAGTTTGACAGGGCAGTTGGCACGTGTGGCATGATTGGGAGGGCCAAAGAGGGCCAACGTTTTTCCCTTTGGTGCTGCATTTGCCCTAAAAAGGGATAACGTCTCCCTCAGTGGGGCTTGACGTCTTACTTTTGTTCAGTTAGTGTTTTAAAGTAAACATTTAATGTAAAAACAATATTACTTTGATATTCTGGCCTTGTCGACCATTTTATGACCTAAAAAGTAAATTAGGTCATTGATACACTATATATTGAGGAGTTTTAGCCTCATTTTATGATAACACATCACTCACTCATTAATGAGGTCTGATTTTAGCGCCCTACTTGGATATTTTTGCTGGTTTAGTGAGGTGCACTTATTGAAGGAAGGCATTTCTTGGCATTTTATGGTTTTTCTCTTAAAGGAAGGTGTTACAACTAGGGTTTGCATGGTTATTTCTTAAAGAATTGTAAGTGTTTTTTTGCAAAACTTCTTGATTGAATGGTTGTAGTATTATTTTCTTACATGTATTTATAATTTGTTGAATCAAAACCCTAGGTGACAAGAACACAAGTAGGTCCTTGTCTCATGTCCCCTAATAGATAAATTTTCAGCCATTGAAGAAGGAAGAAAGAACCTAGCCATAGCTACACTCTCATTTCTTCTTCTCCTTGAGCTAGCCATACTTTCTAGAAGTCAAGAAGGAGGAGAAGTCCCAGGCCTAGGTTATCTACACCTAGGGCCATTTTTCTTCTAGGGTTTAGTGATAGAGCCTTGCTGTAGCAACACTCTCCCTCACTACACTCTCTTGTCTTGATTTATCTTTCATGCTAGCCATTTTTACCAAGTTAACCTAAGGAAGGAGAGAGAGCACGAGGCCTTGCTTTAGCAACACTAGAGTGAGCCTCTCTCCCCTACGGATTTGATTTTGGGGCCCTGCCATAGCAACACTTTATAACTTTTCCTTCTAGTCCTTAGCCGTCCTCTTTCAACCCTTGCGTTCTCTATTAAATTGACTCCATTAGCCCAAAGGCACTGATCTTAGACCTCCAGTGTTTAAGTGAAAGTGATCAAACAACTCTCAAATTCTTTTCTAAATTGAAACCCTAACTAACTACTAACCCCAAGTTGCTGACGTCACACCTGAATATTTCATCTTTATGCAACAACGTCTTGTTTTACGAGCAATTGAATGGTGATTTAGGAATTAATTATTGTTGTGTTTATTTGTTACATTGAATGCCATGTCATTTCAGTATCTATTGAGGAAGTGATATTATTTGCATTGCTATATCGATAAACATTGACTTCATCAACATTTATTGCCATAATTGATTATTTAAATATAAGATAGTCTTATGAAGTACTAACCCATTGAATTATAGCTTGCATATATTGGTTTTTTGTTGCTTTGTTCTGGGCAGGTTTTCTCCTTTGGGGCTTCACTTCATTATTGGATGTTTAGTCAGGACTATCTGTTTTGGTGGTAACCTGTGAAGGGGGAACTTTACCTTTGTCCTTTAAATTTTTCCTCTTCAAAACTCCAGGTTACCGGGGACGTCTCCTCTGGGCCTGACCTCTCTAAAGAGAAAGAACCTCCCCATCATGGTGACATTGGGTAGGATAGGTTCCTGTTACGCCAGTTTGACCTCCATCTTATAGCCTTTTGACCTAGCTACAAACTGTGCGATAGCAGAGCCCACAAAGCCACCTCATTTGTACTGTTGTCTTATTGAATGGACGAGCGATTTTAGAGGAGATTTGGAGATTCCGAGAGATCGAGGCATCCGATTCAGGATSAACGAGCTTCAGGTTAGTTGTCGTATCCTCCTGCATAGAATTAGGGTTTCTATTTTTGGGCAGGGCCTGTACGGAGGGTCATATAGGGGGTTTTGTGGGTGTGGGCCCCCCAGTGCGCGGGATATTGAGAAATTATCGTGCAGAGGTGCATGCCTGTAATGCGGAGATCCACGCATGGGGGCGCATTAATGGGGAAAACATGCATGCATGGCATGCACACTTGTGCAAGGCACAACAACGCATACATGCACGTCTGTATTTCTAACAACTGCGCATGTGTGCGCAGCTGTGCAGTTAACAAGTGCGCTATGGTGCACACCTGTATGTTTGACAGAGGTGCATGAATGCACCTCTGTATGGATAACTGTCATGCATGAGTGCGTGACTAGGGTATGAACAGGCACGCATGTGTGCGCGCCTGTGGGGAAAAACGGTCGCACCTTTGAGGCAAAACTGGAGGGTGTAAAAACTTATCTTTTTTGGATTTTTTGATGTTTGTATGGGTTATGATGGCTAATCAAGTGCTGTATATGTGGGTGCAGGTGATCATTTGGATGATACCGGTTCACTGGAGAGAGAGGGACTGGTCACGCCTGAGGGAGGCAGTGAGGGATGAGGAGTCGACAGTCTGAGATGATTTGGTAGTATGTGGGGATTCAAGCACTTGAGGGGATTCAAGCGGATGTTGCTCTGAAGACATCGTTGGAAGATGATTCGTAAATCATTGAGATGCCGAGTGAATTTTTTGGAGCGGGCGGTGAGATCATCCAAGTAAGTGAGAATGATTTGAGCTAGATCATGAAAAACATATGTCATGGCGCATTGGAAAGTGGCTCCGGCATTCTTGAGACTGAAAAGCATGACACGATACACAAAAGTACCACAGGGGGTAGTGAATGCAGTTTTGTACTGATCGGCTGGTTGAATTTGAATTTGGTTGTAGCCAGAGAAACCATCCATGAAGGACAGAGCCTTGTGGCCGGTGCAATCATCGATAATTTGGTCGATAGAGGGCGTTGGAAAGTTGTCTTTGGGACAAGCGTGATTGAGATTGTGAAAGTCTATATAGACACAGATAATTCCCTATTTTTTGTTGACAGGGATGGGGTTGGAGACCCATGACATATATGCGATGGGGTATATGAACCCTACAACACGTAATTTGTCAATTTTGGCCTTAATGGCCACTGCTTTGGATGGGTGTAGCAAACGCTGTTTTTGACAGACATGTGTTATATCAGGCCAGGTGTGTATACAATGTTCGACAATAGAGGGAGCAAGTCCAAACATCTCTATGTATGACCAGGAAAAAATGTCCCAGTATTCTTGGAAGAGAGCTTTGTAGGCAGTGATTTCTTCAGGAGAGCATGCGACACCAATGGTGATTTCCTCTATGACTCCAGATTTGATGGAAATATCAATTTTGATGGTGGGGGAAATATTGGCCATATTGCCTTCTTCAAAAGTGTCGGGGGTAGGGATAGGGTTACTGAACCAATCTATATGCCCCGATGGGAGAAAATACTTGGTTTCAACTGCGTATATGGGGTTTTGGTTAGGAGGCACGAAGGCTTCCTATGAAGGAAAGAGCACTTTGTGGTGGAGCGCATCCCATGGGCATTTGGGTTTAGTTAACTCCTCAAGGATGTCTTCGTCGCAGTGAAACTGTCGAGAGTATAGGGGATTGAGAGGAGTAACTGTGGTGACTGTCATTGTGGGGTTATTTTTTGGTGGTGACGATGTAAAGGGGGTATCGCAAGGAGGTTGCGATGGTTTACTCGACATAAACCAAATATCGAGATATTGTGGGTTGAAAATGGTAGTCGGGCGTAGAATTTCTGTGGGGAAATGAATTGGAGAATTGGGGGG
>JASDQU010012752.1:3419-21913 GCA_032191745.1 Picea mariana | reverse complement strand
GTCGTCTTGGGCCGGTTATGGTCTCTGCAAGTTAAAGAAACAAAAAGAAGAGCTAAAATAACCCAAATGGGGTAGGAAATTGATACCTCTCCCTAGTGGAGTCATCAATCTGTTGCACCTCTTTTGTCACCTAAATGAGCAAAATAAGGGTGCTTACAAGCCCAGTTGGGTTAGCTAGGCAAGATAGCAGTAGATGAAAGACTTAGAAGTATAAAGCATAAAAGATAAGCAAAGAATTAAACTAATAATGATAAAAGAAATTAAACTAGAGTGCATAAGGACATTAGAACAAGAAACAAACAACACTCATGCCACCAATGGAAAGGATTTTATTAGTGGAAAGAAAACAACAAAGAGAAAGGGAGACTTTAGGTTCCCTCTTCCTCCAAGGGAGGGCTCTTGGACCCCCAAATATTCAGCTCTTCTTACAAGTAACAAACTAGAATGAAATGGTGAAGAGAATCCAAAGCACATTCAATCAAGAGGTGATATGAATGGCTAAATGAAATGGTGCTAGCATACTCTTGATGAGGAAAGAGGATCCTCCAAGAGAATATCAGCAACATAAAAATACAAATGAATTCCTTGAAAATATAGTGCACCCATGGCTTCCTTTTATAGCATAACTTTGAGGTATTATGTAACCAGTTCTTAGTGTGAATAAGGGGCCCTTTAGGGAACTTTTAGGTCTTTGACTAGCCCCCTAGTCGGATTCAACCAAGATTTGGATGTCAAATCGACTTGGAAGCTAAACCAGAAGTGGGTGGAAGGCTGACCAATATCATAAACGCGCTGTTTTGAGGTGTGCATGGCTTTTTGTGTCCACAGTCGTGCATCGGGCGCATGTGCGCTTTTCCGACGTTATCTGACTGTCGCACGTGCGCATGCTCCATGTGTATTTTTAGCGCATGCTGATTTTATTGCTGGTTGTGTAGTTTTGGACCTTTTGGAGATGCATTTTTGGCCCATGAGTGAACTAATGAGTGTTTTGAAGATGTTGGATTCCTGTAACCATTTGCGGACGAAATTTCGGTGATAAAACCCTTTGTTACAGTTGTAGAAAACTAGGACATCTTGCTAAGGAATGCCTTGGTAGAAGACCTAGTTACCTCTGTTGCAAAGCTATGGACCATGAAGTTTTGGATTTCCATAGAATGATTTCTAAGGTTGAAAGGATGAATATGAGACAAAAATACCATGAGAAAGGTCAAGCAACTGAAACCATGACAGAACCCCAGAAAGAATAAGAAAAAGTATTTCTACAAATGAAAGAAACCTTGAATGACCACCGACATATTATTTTATCAGAGATCTTCAAAGAAAAAGAGTGCATTGAAACCAGAATAGGAGACTTTGACATTGACTGTGTTTTAGATGAGGAAACACAGGTGAATATCATGACAGAAAAAAACTTGGAAAATTTTAGGGGAGCCTGCTATGATTCCTTCATTGGGAGGAATAGGATTATTCAAAGGAAAGTTGATAACCCTATGTGGAAGACTTACCCAAATATCTATGAGTGCTCATGGAACTTCGACAGAGGAAGAATTTGAAGTTGTTAAATTTATTGAGAACAATGATCCATTTGCTATGTTACTAGGAAAACCTTGGATTGAAGGAGATCAAGCCAAGAGGAAAGAAGAAGAAGTATTAGAACAAAATAAGCAAGAGTTGAAAGATTTCATGACTAGGAAGATCACACACTTGATTGAAGAACAAGAGAATCGAGTGAAGCTATTTAAAACCAGATATTTGGATGTCAAAGTGGGAAGAACACTAGAAGACCTACAGAAGACTGAAGTACCTATTCCAGATACAGATGAAGTATTACCCCTGATTTCTAGGAAATAATCTCAACATCGCGAAGTTACTCTGCCAAAAGAAGATAAGAATCAGAATGGAAAAAGGAATTCCGAGATGAAGCTCACCAGAAAGAAGCCTAGAAAACTAAGAAGAGAGCTAAGATTGAAAATTTACAGAAGGTTCCAGAGGGAACTTCATAGAAGGAAAATTTTCAAAAATGGAACTTTGTCGGGATATCAGAACTGCGTCACATGGAACTTTGCCATGGCGAAGAAATATAGCCGTTGGGAACAGTATGACCATTCGACCGACGACTCAAATGGGTAGAAAGGAATTTATGGTAAGAAATTTTTCCACAAGACTATTGGGATCGCGCCATAACGAAAAAAAACTGAGTTAATGAAGGCTTCTTATCTGTTGCAAGAGATCCATTGCCAAGTTATGTATTTATCCCGTCACGCCACACAACGAGAACACTTTTTCCAACCATGACTATCTGAGCCCGCAGAATAGTTGGTTTTTCACAGTGATCATCGTGCTATTACCATCCATCCCATTGCATTGAGCAGTTACTCTTTGAACCTGAGATATGCAACCACGAGCATGTAAGTCCAAAGAACTTAGCACATTCGAAGAGTTTGCGAAGGAAGTACTCATCGACCTCCTGACTAAGAGATCCATGTATGAAAGAGTGATGTCTGTGGGTGTACAAGCATCATTGACAAGAGGAGTGTAAGCGTCTCCATCGACTGCTCACGGAGTCGGACCATCCCGACCATCAACAGAAAAGAGAACCAAACATAGAGATGACCTAGAAAATGCTAAGTTGATCCCAACCATATTTCCCGACAACATCCTGCCTTTGGTAGGCGCGGTGAGTTGTGATAGTGTGCAAAGCGATTTTGAGTACACCATGGTTACTGCGTACCTTTTGAAGGGGATACACGCAGTTCGAGCATAGCAGGATAAGATCGCAACGTTGAATTCAGTGACTTCAACCTCAGAGATCGCAAGAAATACAGTATGCTTTCCCCATATAAATGCCTAACCATGATGAAGGGGAAGAACTCAAAGATAATCTCCCAGCCTTGGACGATGAACCTCATGCAGTCCACCCTGTTAAATGTAATGAAAATCCCACACTTCGGAAGGCACCAGGAAGTCAACGCCTGTGTCAAGCTACTCCTTTCATGTTACCATAGCAGCTTCTTATGGCTAGACTGTCATATCACAGTCGATCCGACGTTGATCCATAGGATCACCGGATTAAGTATGCAAGGACCCGACCCGCATGAGTTCTATCCAGGAAAAGCCACAGATCAAGGACTAGCACAGAAGATCAATGATACATATGACGATGTTGAAAAGGGGACACAAGGCTACAAGGTAGCCTCCATCCAGAATGGCGCAGTGCACTTAGCCTGTCAGTTAATATCCAAAAAGTTAGTAAGGAATAACTGACCCATGTGGGTCACAAGCTTTTTCATTAACCTTGTAGGGAAGTGCGTGGAAGGTCTACAGATGAACTGGGAGAATTACCTAGTTAATTAGCTGGAACTAGACTGTCGCGAAGCAGAGGATCAGGGATATGAGTTTCACTTTATATGGCTCCTGATTGTCATCGCCTTTGTTACATGGGAGATGCTGGAAGGTGTGACCTTCCTGGATATCAAACCGTTCGAGCCACTTGCTGCAAAGTTCAGCACACTCTGGTACTCAAGTGATATGAATAAATAGTGTCAGTCGAACGTTGTTTTTCACACCTATTACCTTCAACTGAAGAGAACCATCAAAGATGAACCTCACATGAATTCAAAAACCCTACAGAGGTTCCGACCCCTGATGAAGTTCTGTGATGATCGACACTTCATCTACATTATAGCATGAGCTGATGAACATAAGGAGCAACTTCAGTCGTACTACAAACTCATGGAAGAGGACCTTGAGGAGATCATTAAGGACTGGTCCGTAGACATCCTTATCCCTGCTGACCTTGCAGAGATGTCTGACCCTGAACTGGACAGCCCAAAGGCCACCCACAAAGAACATAGCACACTTGACACCGGCATAAGGAAGAAGACTGAA
Organism: Picea mariana; assembly: GCA_032191745.1. Lineage (NCBI taxonomy): Eukaryota > Viridiplantae > Streptophyta > Pinopsida > Pinales > Pinaceae > Picea > Picea mariana. Next base: position 18,025 of record JASDQU010012752.1, on the reverse strand, counting down.
GAGGTCCAAGACTTAGGCAACACCTCAGGAAATACTGCTTCAGTATCACCTGACCAAGGGGGTGATGATGAAGTAGAAGAGATATATGAAAAAGGAGCTGAATAGAAGAAAGGAAAATTAACACCACCCAGAGATGAGGTTGATCCCCTGAAGAAGAGGAAGGTTTCTCCCTTGAAACCTTCTTTCCAAAATAAATCCAGAGCCACCGTGACCAAGATGAAGACTGTGCTCACTACCGATGATTTTGAATTCATCATAGCATCCCTAAATGACGCTTCTCTAGAAATCATGGAGAAACAAGAAGCTAAGCAAGAGGAAATGTATGAAAGAATTAAGGTCAACCTTCGAGGGGTACAATAGGCCCTTCAGCCTAGCCGTGCAGTGTCCACTACACCCCTGCCATCAGGAGAACCAGAGTTGGGAGATGAGCCATCCCAACTCCACCGACTAGCTGATGTGGTCGAAGCTCACCTTCGTCGTGCACAAGAAAAAATAGAAAAAGCCACCCAGGTCTTGAAGTAAGTGCAAGGCGTAATCGTAGAACAACTCTGAATTTGAAAATAGGAGAAGGTTGCTCTCCAGGCAAAGTTTGAAGAAGAGAAAGCATAGATGCAACAAGAAAAAGAACAATTGCTTACAGAGCAACTTGAAGTGAAAGAAGCAGTCAACAGAGAACTCCACTCTGTGACAGGATTAGAACCACATGCATAATACTGAGTCACACATCAAGTAGAGCAGCTCACAGAATCTATCCAACAACTACAACAATGAATAACAGACTTAGAGCTTCGCACCATACCCGACACCCCAAAATATGTAAGGGATCAAAGAGAAGCAACTGATCGAAGAGAAGTTGAAAGAATCAAAGTCCTTGCCATGGAATGCAAGAAACTGAGTGATCCTAGTGCCCAAATGTATGAGTGACTCACTGAGAACCCATAATTGAAGGCACTGGACTCACAACTATAGGAAGCGAAGAAACAAGCAGAGACAATACAGGCGCAGTTGAAGCCCATGTCAGGTGTGGAAATAATGAAGCGATCCCAAGAGAAGTGCACTGCCCAACAACAGGTCCACACTATTCAGAGCAGAGTTATGGAAGTAACTCAGAGCCTCTAACCTATACAGGATGAGGCTTACCAACTGTTCACAGAGATCGAAGGCAGAGGAGAGGAACTGGAGCAAGTCATCACTACAACTGAACAATGCCTAGAGGGACCTGTCAACAAAGCATTCATACAAGAGTTCGTTGAACAAGAGGCCGTGGCACAACAACAAGTTGAAGCAGCTCGATCCAAGCTTGAGGATTTTGAAGCAGAACTAGTTAGATCAGAGTGACTTGGGATGAGTCACATGTGAGTGTTGGGGGCTTGTTGGCCCTTGACCAAGTTTTGAGGATTCTTGGTCATGTTTGACCTAATTTTAGGACTTCAACAGGCTGTCGAAGGTGGAGTGCAAGACGAAGTAGAGATTGCAGGATCTTGGCCCCTTTTAGGGCCCTTTTTGGGATTTAGGATTTTGTAATGGGTATGGGATTTCGGCCCATGGGTTTACCCATGTTTAGGCCTATTTTGTAATGTATAAATAAGTAGCTAGGCGATGTAAGAGAGATATGGAGAGACCTAGTATGCTGGTGTGCTAAGTGGTAGAGTCTAATCTATGTGATCAAGATTTGTAAGTGCTTTGTGCATTTTGTGCGAGGCTTGCAAGGCTAGTGCAAGTAACTGTAAGAGACTGTGCGAAGGCTTGGTGCTGTACCCTAGCTAGAAGAAGGAGGATCTGGTAGAGTGCACACAGATCTCCTGTCTTCTGCAGAGTAGAAATTGGATGCTATGTTCCTGTAAGAAGCTTGACCAAAGATAATAAATAAGAGAAGAGTTGGTGGACGTAGCCCCAGGGTGGGGGTGAACCATGTACATGCTGTGTTGCTATGATTTGTGTGATGTATTGATGTGTTTRTTTGCTTAGTGCTTTAATATAGATAAATGATTTGTTGATGCTTAGTGTTTAATAATATGGATGGATGTTAGATATGAATTATGTACATATGCTTGGTGCTTAAATACCTTAGATCAAAATGAATACTGTGATAGTCTGTAATTAGGGTTTAACTGCGCTGTAACTAAGAATGGATATTGATGAATGTTAACTGTTGAGTGCTCTATTAAGTGTTAGAATCACAGATATGTGTCCAAGCTAAGGTTGCAGACATCCGAATCCTACAACCACCCCTGCCTCTAGCTTGGGTGAGACTTCATCTGCTTCGCAGGTGTTGTCGAAAGGGTCGGTAGTTAGGGTTTTGTTGGTGCGCTGCTGTAGCATTGAACCCTGGGTCTTCCCCTGTGCCAACAGGGTCTACTTCCACTCCTTCCTTAGATATGACATGTCCTAAGTAATGGACTTGCTTCTGAAAGAAATTTCACTTGCTAAAATTAGCGTAGAGATGATGATGTCTTAGTACTTGAAGTACAAGTCTAAGATGTTCTTCGTGCTCCTCCTTGTCCTGGGAGTAGATTAGGATATCATCAATGAAAACCAACACAAATTTGTCTAGGAATTTGCTGAGTACATTATTCATTAAGCACATAAAAGTGGCGGGGGCATTGGTTAACCCAAACAACACCACCACGAATGCATAGTCACCATACCTCATCCTGAAGAATGTTTTATGGATGTCTTCATCCTTAATCTGGACTTGATGGTAGCCATACCTCAAGTCGATTTTCGAGAAGATGGTAGCACCTCCCATTTGGTCGAACAGGTCATCGATTCTGGGTAAGGGGTATTTGTTCTTTATGGTTGTCTTATTGAGTTGTCTGTAATCTATGCACAATCAAAGTGTGCCATCTTTATTTTTCACAAATAGGAAAACTGCTCCCCATGGCGAGACATTGGGTCGGATGTAGCCTTTGTCCATGATTTCCTGTTGTAGCTTGAACTCAACTAGCTCTGGCATGCTCATCCTATATGGCGCTCTAGATGATGGTACCGCTCTTGGTGTAAGCTCTATCGAGAAATCAATATCCCTTCTCGGAGGTAGACTTGGTACTTCTTCAGGGAACACATCCTTGTATTCTCTTAATATGGGGTGGTCCTCTAGGTTTGGTTTGTCGTCCTCAACAAATTCCAACACTTGTATTGCATATAAGGAACACCTTTTCCTGTAATACTTCTTCATTTGAAGGGCCGATATTTGTCTCACTGAGACATGATTCTAAATCCCTTGGAGGTTCATCGTTCTCCCTTCTTCGTTTACACATTCCAAAGTTTTATGATAACAGTCCACTTTAGTTTTATAAGAAACCAACCAATCCATACCAATCAACAATTATATGAACCCAGGGGAAGTACGTTAAGGGTCGCTCGGGTGGGCAATCCACCCATGATGAATTGAAAGGCTGGTATGGCCTCTGCCACCTTTCTTTTGGTCCCAGTGGCTAATTGCACCAACCACGGTTTACCATGTCTAGTTGGTTGTAGTTTACACTTATCAACAGCTTGAGGGGCCACATAACTCAAATCAGAACCTGGATAAATTAAAATAGAAACTAGATGGTTGACGATCATACCTTCCAGTTCCACTACTGAAGCTTGGTGGTCAACTTGATTATTGTCCAGGGCTGCATAGATTCGTGGCATGCTCCTAGCCACATCATTGATGATGGTAGCTTCTTGGATATTGTAGACCCCCTTACTGTTTTCTTGTCTGTGTGGGCATTCCCTCAATCTATGATTTTCTCCACAACCCCAACATTTTAAGGGTTCCTTCTTTAGGTTATCAGTATTTGTTGGGACCGTTTGAAAAGGTTTATTTCCACTTTGAGAGGGGAAATTTTGCTGATAAACACTTCTAGCAGGAAGGCCCCCCAGAATATTTTCCTTAGTTCTTAAATCTTTAGGAGTTAAACCTTTTCTTATGGAATCCTGAACTACTCTTCTTCTTCCAGTCCTCGTGGGGTCTTGTCTTGCTCCCAAACTGTTCATAAAAATACCTCACCTTCCAGATAGTTTCTTCTAAGGTCCTTGGTTCGTCGAACTCAATCCTATCCCAGTAGGTCTGAGGTAACCCACTAATGAACCGCTGCATTTTTTTTTTTTTGTCTTTTATGTAGGGTACATACCTTTATAGTTCAAGGAATTTATTGACAAATTCCTCTATGGTGAGCTGTCCCAGCCGGAGCTCATAGAATTCCTTAGTTTTCCCATCCATGTATTTTTCTGATAGATACTGCTTCCTGAAGTATTTCTCAAACTTTTTCCATGACAAGTCGTTCTCATGGACTCCTTTCACATTGCTAAGGTCTTCCCACCATATGGAAGCCTTTCCATTTAGGTTGAATATGGCTATTCGAGCCTTCAAGTTTTCAGAGTAGTCATGGAATCTGAAATACTTCATTAAACCAAGCAGCCAAGCTTCCGACTCTTCTCCCTTCTTAATATCTCCATCGAAAGAGGGTGGTTTGGCTTTCTTGAACTCTTCAAGACTATGGGTTTTGGAACGCTTCCGTTTCTTTCCTTTCCCGTGAGGATGCGAGCCGACCCTGCTACTAGAAGATCCTTCGGAGTTGTCAACTTCCTTTCCAAAGGAATCTCCCGATGAGTGTCCCCTGCCTCTAGGTTGGACCTTCTTCGTGGTACTTCTCCCAGTGGGGTCACTTATGGAGTCATGTTTTCGGGTCTCAGGTGGACTCCGACTTCTATTCTTGTGTCGTCGATCTGCATGATTGGTTGCGGGTTCGTGCTGTAGTTGCCTCTGTATGTCATATAAGCTCTATAGCAAGACCGCGTTAATTTATGTTTGTTTCTATTGCTCCTTTATCAAAATCTCGTTGTCAGACTTGAAACCCTGTAACTCGGCCCTGAGGCTCCTTACAGTTTCAGCCAGATATGGAGGGGTTTCCATCACCCTCCTTTCATCTCTATTGTGGGAGCCATCCCCCACTTCATGACACATCACCATCCTTTGGAGTTTTCCCGTGACTTACTGACTGCTCGAGTGTTGACAAAAACACTTATTGTTAGCGAACAGTCTATTAGTTCATGAACAATACACCGTTCAATTTCTTAAATGCATACACATAGTAGAAAGTTTCATTCCTTTCTTTAATAACATTTTTAAATCAGACTTTTTAAGAAAGAGGTAAGGTAGAGTGTCATTCTTTTAAAAGTACTCTAAATAGATTTTTTTTTAAGTGACTCGTCCGTGAGCCCAAGTAGGTCAAGTGTTGTAACCATGCTCTGATACCATTTTGTAACACACCCACGACGGGGAAAAATAAAAATAAAAATCAATATATAATTTTTTTTCCCCTCAAATAGTTGATTTCTCCATTCATGATCTCTAATCCTGGTCAGTGGAAGTCAGAGAAGAACCTAAAATCCACTTAACAGGCCCTCTTTCCCTTAAAGCACAGGTTGTATGGAACCCGCAGATTCCTCCTTTATGCCTTTAAGCTTCAACATATTTAGGCACTGGCTCTCCGGAATAAGTCCCTTCCTTGATGTGACCAAGGCTGTGACCAGTCACCAAAACGAAAGGCACGTCGCGATTTCACGTCTCACATATTACAAAATTCACTTGCTCATCCTTCCCTCAAAATGAGCCGATGGCCCAGATCTCTCCTGGATCCAATGGCTCAGATCAAATTGCGATTTCACGTTTCGTGAGTTCTCACAACTCCACCCTTTGACTTCCCTGAGTCGCGAGTCAGCGAAATGATGACCTCTCGCCACGTGTCCTCCTGGATGGATGGTCCTGATGATTTAGAGACTTTAGAAGCCCGTTCCTCTCGTGTACCCTTGAGGCCTATCATTAGTGTGCTTTACCTTGATTTGGCGGCCATGATTCTCTTATGCTCAGACCGAATGGCTGAGATTTGTTCTCCTCTGAGCTTACTCTTTGTTGTTTGGACTATGATCTGACGGTCCAGATCTTACATGATGATCGATCCAACGATCAGTGTAAATCCTCCTCCTGATATTTCACTTTCTTCCCTGGCTGAGAATATCTTAGATGTTTCAAAGGTATCGACCTTCGATTTACTCCCTGTGAGCCCTGATGTATGGGTCTCGACTCCCACTTTCCTTCCCGAGATTATGAACTTGAGACAAGTTCTCCTCTTGGACCTCATCTGGGCTTCAAAAAGGTGCTTATCTCTTCTAATCTTGGTTCTTAGGGGATTTTGAATTCCCTCATACTCTTGCGTTAATCTGCTCGCGTCATATCGACTAGCCATGACCTTCCTTGATCCAACAGACCAGAGTACATCATATTTTGGGTTTTGGGAGTTTAGTCGTGCCGACATGCGAATCTCCCAATGTGTGAATCCCCGATCTTGCCAATCTGACGGTCAGGGAAGGTCCCGATAGATCCTTAGATCTACAGTCCAAATCACATTGCAATTTCGAGTTTCGGGAGTTTAGTCGCACCAACATGCGAATCTCTGATCTTTCCAATCTGACAGTCAGGGAGGGTCTCGATAGATCCTTATATCTACGGTCCAGATCACATCACAATTTTGGGTTTCGGGAGTTTATTCATGCCAACGGGCGAATCTCCTGATGTGCGAATCTTGTGAAGTCTAAAGGGGTCAATGCGTTAACGCCCGCATTCCTTCCTCAAATCTAACGGCTGTGATGGATCACAGATCTTCCCGAATGGATCTAGTCCATTCAACTTCCAAATGAAAGGATACTCCCTTTKATACTTTAACTTCTCTCTATCCCTCCTGATCTTCGTCGRTTATGAAGGATTTAAGAACGTTACGCTCTTTCTCCTGGACTTAACACATAGAGGGATCTTGACGCAACTATTGTGATCCTTCATCAGGTCTAGGACTTAAGTGGTTTTGGGTTTCTGCTTACCTCACAGAGAGCCTGTGCATATCTGCACTACCTCTCATGAGCTTAATAGATTCCGTCTTCACAGGGATTACGAGATTCGACCTCCGCATTCAGGAAAGTACTCACTAGACTCTAGAATGGTGATGAAATTCCCTGGGCAAAGCACCTTCAAGTGATTAAACCAGGGTGCATGGAACTCCAAGAAAAATTATAGGCTCTCAAGGAAATAAATGCATAATCATAACTTAATCATTTAATACAGAGAAAGAAACCTTTATAGACATGTAATTACTCGCATGCATCCATTATTTGCAATTCAAAATCATAAGGCAAGAAAACACTTATCAGAACCATAGAGTGTGATGCGACTGCTGAAAGGGGTGCTCGTTTCCACCCAACCATAGGCTCAGTCACTCCCAATGAATTTATCACTGGCCACCCCCGAGCTTAGGCCACGATTCTTTGAGATTCAATATCTCACTTCCAGCTCAACGAAAGTTAGGAACGAAGGCTACTCTCCTTCTCCCTATACAGGAATAGATGAGGACGAAGGTTACTATTCTTCTCCTGACTCAGTCTCTATCCTCTGTGATCAGAACTCACTTTCACTTTCAATCCTTCCTCGGACCTGAGAGTTTCCGCTCTTATCTTTGCATTCCTCGCAGGCCCTCTCTGCCCACACCACGCTTCCTTTCTTTCCTTCCTCAACAAGATTGCGTGTGGCTCAAAATCCTAGTCCGTGGTTAGGTCTGGAAGCCTTACAGATGGGTGGCCTACCCCATCCCCTCATTAACTCTTGAGGAGGCCTTCCCACCTACCAGCCTGACTGTAATTCTTTTCAGGTTAGAGGGTTGTTATGATCTTGAGCAATTAAAAACAACATAGTGTTGGTTCAGTGGAGGTTAACGAAACCATTCTGGGTCCCCTCCACCATATTTTCATTAGAAATCATGGTCTCTCTTAGCACATCCACATATCAATAGTCATGTAGCACGTTTCCATTATCTATTAATATAATAGGATTTACATTCATCGACCTTCATACAAAGGTCCACCAAATAAAACATTCAAACTTTGAGTTTGCCATAGTTCCTGGCCAATAAATTTATATTTACAGAATGGGGGAAATAGGGTATTACACTCTAAAACCTCTAGAAGCCCACAGTGGATGTCCATATCAACCAATATCCTCCCTACTTTTCTATCCACCGTGATGAATGTTCCAAGTGAGTTTCCAATCGCCGTTAAGGCACCCTCGTTCCATATTTTGATGGGTAAACCAGGTAAGAGCACTTACAGATGGTGTTGCTGGAAGTATTCAGTCGTCGGGTCAAAAGATACCCTCCACCGCTTGAGCATCAGGCTACTGCCTCCCAACAACCACTGATTTTCCAAAAGAATAGTCAAATCTTCAGGTGCTTTGAAAATGAAGCCTAACCAGCCTTTGGTTAGATTAAAAATATCTAGAGTGTATCCTATTAAAGGCACCCAGTTTTTCTGAACTCATACTGGGATTGAGACCTTGCACAAATAGCTATAATAAAATCTTCCAACTAATCCACACAAAACCATCCTACATGTCGCCTCGAGCTCGACTCCGACCCCAAAACCATTCTCCTGAAGACTTTGTTGGCCTTCCACTGCCTATGTCTGCCCCCTGTAGAACCCAAAGGCTTCCTCAACCTTCTCTGTGAGCTAGGAAGGCCAGTCTCCCTAAACAATCCAGTCGAACTACTCACAATCATTACCTTCTCCATTGCCCAAGAAATATCAGACAACCCATGAAGAAGACCGATAATAGTGGGCAATAAGCCTATCTTCCTATTATTTGGTGTGGCTAAGTTATTGGTCAAATCACCTCAAGGATTAGTTAAGGCTTTCGTACCGAATCCTAAGGAGTCTGCAGTGGCAAAGAGACCCTCCCTCTACCAAAGGGCCTCATCAGTTGCACCCATAAGTGCACTGACGTTGTCTGCTATGTCATCAAGTCGATACTTCTCCATAGACAAGCCATCTGGGATCCACTAAGAGTTTTCACGTCAGAGAAGTTAGTAGTGGACCAATTTCCAAGAATAGAAGTGGGAAGCAGCTATAATGGTTTCAGGGTCCATTAATAGGAATTTAAATGTAGACTGACGAAAGATAGTGGAAGCCCAGATAAAAACTAGAGACTAAAAACAACAATCCACTAAAAATGGAGATTAGAAAGATAAAGGGAAGAAAATGTGAAAAAAAAACTCCATCTAGAGTAAAGCATACCACCCTTAGCCAAACTATAACACCGATAGGACAGGAAAACAATGGTTCTGGTTCCTAGCTTCGTCTCCATGCACATACAACCCCACCATTATCTGGTTTTTGAACTTCATCCTCTTCCTGCGCATGAGATGTCCACTACTTAACTTTCTTATAGTCATATATCTCTATGCCGAGTTAGACATTCATATCATTTTTCTTAACTAAAATATAGAATCCAAATCATATTGATATAATAATATTTGCTATATGTATGATGTTACAAGCTATCTTCCTATAGGCATATATCTTTATGTTGGATTTCAATTAATATCTTCTTCTCAAATTAAAAGATAAGACCCAAAAGAACTTTATATAATAATATTTTAACTAATATTTGTTAGATGGATGATGTTACAAAGTATCTTTCTATAACCATATATCTTATTGTAGAGTTAAACTACACATTCATTTTCTTCTTCTTAACTTAAAAATAAAACTGAAATCATGTGGATATAATAGGATTTTGATTTGTGTTTGTTATGTGTGAGACTTTACAAAACTATATTTTTATGATCATATATCTTTAGATTGGAATTAGGTTATACATTAATATTCTTCTTCTGATTTAGGTGGATATCGGTGGCCACCCACCTCTTCCAACTGGCTCAAAACAATTTTCTGACAATTTTGGCAATTTACTATTTTTAGCAGTTTTTAACTTCTCGGACCATTTTAAGGTCCTAAATGAAGGTTTTTCAGGATTGAGCTTCTAAATTATAGCCAAGGCTATGATTGAGCCTCCAAAATGAATCTCCTTGATGATACCTTTCCAACGAGCTATTGTGCACCCCAAACATAGATCGTATGCCAAAGTTACGCCCCCAGGAAGTTGATACACCAAACCACCCAAAACGGGGTCCACAAAACTGTTGTCTTTTCATCTTCTGGAGTTGGGATGTATTTTATTTATGATAAAAAGGCCTTTGGAGCCTCATTTTAAAATCATATTTTTGTGAATGCGAGTAGCAGACACATCTCTTCTTAGAGATAAGTTTCCACCATTCTAGCGAGTCTTTCACTCTGTATTTTTACAGTCTTTGTACATTGTCGCTCATTAATAGAAAATTGTGTATTACTATATCTTTGTGTTTATGGTTGCATCTCTGATACATTTCTGTTATATTATTGGATATCCAAGATATCTCTGTACATTTCTTTATTATATCTTTGCTCTCATTTTGTGCCGAAAATAATCCAAATCAGTGGTATTAGAGCAGATTACTCTTGATCATTTTTCAGTGCATGTCCTCAACGAGGTCCAAGTATAGAAAGTTGGGTCTCGATCTTGTCTCTCTTGAAGAGAATCGTTCTCGCACGCCCAAGAAACCCTCCACAGAGGAAGAAAATAAAAACGACAGAGCATGCGATTCTATTAATCTGTTTCTTGAGCAAGCTCTCACGCAATAGAGGGACGAAATAATGGAGAATTTTTCACACATCCTTCAACGCCTACCGATAAGAACATGCATATGTCTTCATCAAGCGACCACTTTGGAGGCACTTCACCTTTCAGGTTACAAGTTAATTTTGATATTCCTATATTTGAAGGACAGATAGATGAAGATGCCTTAGAAAAATGGTTAAATCTGCTAGAAGGTTATTTCTCTGTTCATAATTTATCCGACAGGGAAAATATCACCTTTGCACTCCTTAAGGCTCTCCCCCATGTCAAACATTGGTGGGAAACTTACTGGTAGGAAATTTCCACAGAGGAGTCTGGAATATATGGGGTTGATCCCACTTGGGTTTTTGTGTGTGGATGCGGTAAAGAAACAATATTATCCTGTTGGAAACTATGATGACCAGTACATGAGATGGACCACACCGCGGCAAGAGAGGGGCCAACCAGTTCCATATTTCTCCAATACCTTCCATACCTTGCGCACCAAGCTAGGTATCAAAGAATTCGAACGACATTTGGTTCTGAAATACCGTGGGGCTCTACACAGATACATCCAAACTGAAATGGATTTTCTGGACATCTCATCACTCGATGTTGCTTATCGATATGCTGTTAAAATCGAGCATAAATTTAAGCACCAGAACAAACAGGAGTTTGGGTCTGCAAATCCGCAACAACCAAATTATGATAAAGATGACCCTAACAAACAGTCTCCCGAAAACCATTCCAAGCCACATGAAAAGAAGGGTCACGAAAAGACGAATAAGGACACTGAAAAATGGTGCGATTTCCACAAAATCCCCTGGCACAACACTGATGAATGTCGCTCAAAATAGTCATTGGTGGCCGAGATCAAAGACATGGAGCTGAACCTTGATTCAGAATATGATTAAGAAAATATTGATAGAAGACATATCATCGACGTAGACCCCACTGCTATTGTCGCGACCACAAGAATTCAACTAGAAGAACCCACAAATCCTGAAGAGGGGGAGCACCTTTTTCATTCACATATGTGGGTGAAGGGGACCCCGCTGCATTTTATTATTGATAGCGGAAGCCAGAAGAACTTCATCTCAACAGATGTCGTCAAACAACTGGGATTGTCGACAACACCATACACAACCATACAACATCAAGTGGCTTCACCAGGGACAAGATCTTCGTGTTAGCCAGTAGTGATGATTGTCATACGACATCCAACCCTTCAAGGATGAGGTATTATGCGATGTTGCCACGTTGGATGTTTGTGATGTTCTCTTGGGCCAACCATATATGTGGAAGCACCATGCTATCTATGAGTCTCGACCTCGTAGTGTCATTGTTACTCTGGGGGGTCATCTCTACAAGACACCAGAGGTAGTTCCAACTACTATCCCACCTAAACAATGCCGCAAGGTAGTATCTCATAGTACAAAATTCAACTTCTTCACAATCTGTTCAAAATGTGAACAGAAGGATACTGCAACCACTACATCCTCGACCTAAGAACCTTCTATCCAACAGAAGTAGGTCGACAAGAATGCAACAAAGAGAAAATATTCCTTCTGCACCCAGACATCTCATGTAGCTCGACTGGTTAAACAGATTCAAACTCGCCAACAACAGGTTCATGACAACCTTCCACAATGCAACGTCTCCAGCAGGGCAAGCAATGCACCAAGATTCAATCCCTTTCCCCTCTCCCCCGGGAACTCAACACAATGGAGACCATTGCTTCCTAAGGAGGGAGGATTGATCCAGGTGGATATCGGTGGCCACCCACCTCTTCCAACTAGCTTAAAACAATTTTCTGACAATTTTGACAATTTACTATTTTTGGTAGTTTTTAACTTCCCGGGCCATTTTGAGGGCCTAAATGAAGGTTTTTCAGGATCGAGCTTCTTAATGATAACCACAGGCTTTGATTGAGCCCCCAAAATGAATCTCATCGATGATAACTTTCCAACAAGCTATCGTGCGCCCCAAACAGAGATCATATGCCAAAGTTACGCCCTCGAGAAGTTGATACACCAAACTACCCAAAACAGGGTCCACAAAACTATTGGATTTTCATCTTCTGGGGTTAGGGTTTTGTATTTTATTTATGATAAAAAGGCCTTTGGAGCCTCATTGTAAAATCATCTTCTTGCGAATGCGAGTAGTGGACACATCTCTTCTCAGAGATAAGCTGCCACCATTCTACAGAGTCTTTCACTCTGTATTTTTACAATCTTTGTACATTTTTGCTCATTAATAGAAAATTGTGTATTACTGTATCTCTATGTTTATGGTTGCATCTCTGATACATTTCTGCTATATTATTGGATATCCGAGATATCTCTATACATTTCTTTATTATATCTCCACTCTCATTTCGTACCGAAAATAATCCAGATCATCTTCTTTTATTAAGTTTAAAATAATAATATTTGAACTTATACTTGTTAGATATACAATGTTCAAACTATCTTATTAACATCATATATTTTATGTCGAAATTTAATTATACATTAAAACTTTTCCTCTTAACTAAAAATACCCAAATCATGTTAATGTAAAAGGATTTTTACTTGTGATTAAAACTTTTCCTCTTAACTAAAAGGAAAACCCAAATCATGTTAATGTAAACTTTTCAAAAATACCCAAATCATGTTAATGTAAAAGGATTTTTACTTGTGATTGAAACTTTTCCTCTTAACTAAAAGGAAAACCAAATCATGTTAATGTAAAAGGATTTTGACTTGTGTTTATTGTATGTGTGATAAATGTTATTTTGCTATAGTTATATATATCTTTAAGTTGGAATTTAGTTACATAATAATATTAATATTAATTTTTGATTAAAAATAAAATCCGTTTACTACATGTGTGATGTTAAATGTTATTTTGCTATAGTTATATATATTTTTAAGTTGGAATTCCGTTATATAATAATATTAATATTAATTTTGATTAAAAATAAAATCYATATAAAATTGTTAGATATCATACTTTGTGGAATATTTTACTAAAATGTAAGAATCTATATATATCTTTAAGTTGGAATTCACTTATATAATAATATTAATATTGGTTTTGATTAAAAATAAAATCCATATAAAATTGYTAGTATCATACTTTGTARAATATTTTACTAAAATGTAAGAATTACCCTGGACCAATTAGTAAAGTCTTTGTTGTGAAGATGCAAAGTTGTATTTTATTCTCATAACAATGTGTAATTATGACTAATTAGTAAAATCAATCTTTATTTTTACATGGAAAATGTACAAAATTGTACTCTATTTCAATAACAACATCTAACTATACCTAAATTTCAAGTCGTTTCATTTAATCTTATTTCTAACACTCTTTCCCATATTAAAGTGAATATTTATGTCACATTGATATAAACTAAAGTTCATAATGGTGCGTTGAACAATTATATCTAAAAATTATCCTTAACCAATTTGTAATGTCTTTATTTTTATTTTTGCACGGGAAAGATGCAAAGTCGTATTGTGTTCTCATAACAACATCTAATTATAACTCATTGAAAAATTGGAAAATTATATTTTATTTCGTTACACTTGGAACTATCAAAATCTCATAATCAATGTATGAGGAAGGTTCATCAAATAGAATTGGAATTGTTTATGATATTTTTTTTATTTTTTAAATCTATTCTTATGGATGCATGATTTTGTTATGCACGAATGATTTCGCTTAAATGTTGAAGAAATGATTCATGAAGGATGTTTGTAATTTGTTTAATAATATTTAAGTGAAATCTTTTATTTTCATATATATATATATATATATATATATATTATTTTGGTTTTAAATTTTAGCCAAAATTATTAGTGATTTAAGAAAGGATAACATAAAGATATCAAATCTTGATTAAATCATTGGATAATTTCAAGAAGTCATCATGTAGAATATATATAACATTACATATCACTTCTAAATTTAAGGAGAATATGTGGCGTGATAAAGAATTAGTATATAAAAGGAAATTAAGATACTACAAGGAGGTGGTCAACCCTAATTTAGAAGATCAAAATTACCTTTCAGTTTTGAAAAGTGAAAAGAAGAAAAT